>JARKHS020025804.1:0-16069 GCA_030143305.2 Amblyomma americanum
GACGTGCACGCATTGCGCCTATAGATGGCGCATGCATAAAGTCTGACGTCACGCGGGAGATCCACTTCGGATCTGACTGGCGAAGGAGGCCGGGTGATGAGGAGTAAAATCGATGACCACAAAGTGACGTCATCTGAACGGATCCCCCTGAATCCTTGCCTGAGTACGAGCCAAGATGGCACCGCCGTGCGCAAGGCTCTCTCGGCGCGACCTCTCATCTATGCAGCGCGCATGGCCTTGAATGGTCGTTGTCGCATCTCTTCCCAGCCATTTTGTGCGGCTCGAAGTTCCGAACGTATGCCGGTCCTCGTGCACAATAAATCAATTTTTTTTATTGTGAGCAGCGAGAAGTATCCAAGAGCGCAAAGGCCTGCTTTATTTCTCACGTCAGGATGAAACAAACCGTCGTTGTTAATTCTTAGACACGTTAACCATGCGCAGAAGTCATCGTTTGCAAGTACGGCTCACGCTTGAGCTGCAACGCAGGCGCCGATCACCCCTGTGACGCAGGTCACGCGGAGAGGAGGAAATATTGAAACCGTTTCTTATAGATTGCATTGGAGAACACGCGCGCCACCCGGCGTCGTCCAGAAAAATCTTGATTGGCTGGGCTGCAGTGCAATCTTTTGTAATGCCACCAGAGCTGAGAAATCTCATTGATGGCGAGACATGACGTCACCAGACCAGAGAATCATATTGGCTGGAGAGTAAGGACGTCACCAAATGGAGAGTGAAATCACCAGACCTGGTTCATCTGTGTCAAATCACCTGCCAACTGTGTTGTTCAGGAAGAGCACTGCTAGGGTAGACCAAACTGGCTCTCACAAGACCCGCCAGTCACATCCGGCAAAGGCATCAACAGCTTCTAATGACATCGCATTCTCAGCTCATGGCAGAGTTAAGTGCCTGGATGTTTGCGTTTTCTTTACATAATAACTTACTGGGATTTCTGTTTGTGGTCACAATGTTCGCTAAGACAAAAACATGGAGGGGCACTTAACCTCTTGTTCAAGGGTACGAAGCGATAACGTTAATATATGCGCAGTTGGTCACTCTAACTTATACTCACGGATCTCTGGGAGTCTTAATACCACTTCTGGCACAGTGATTAACCAATGCCCCACTCTGTTGCGATGGTGCATGCCGCCATCGGTGGGGCTTGTGAGACACTAGTTGGTATTTCTGAGCAACCTCTCAGTTTGCACACAATTCAGTAAGCTGGTTGTAATGACGTAACAAGATCATGTGACCCATGTGGCCCATAAACCGTCTACATTGCTCCTCTGGGGATTTTTCGTGGATTTTTTGGTCATGTACAACGACAGCGGGTTTTTCGCTACACAGGGCCGGTTACTCTATTGCCTTAAAGGAGCGAAAATTTAGGCCATCTTGTTACCCTCGCCAATAGATTAAAGTTATTATTCTATTGCAATTTCGAGTCCATAGTCTTTCACTCCCCAATCTACTGAAGATGTCATTATTTTTCAATTCCGAATATGACACTACGCCAAATGTGTCACATCGTTAGATCGCTGAGGCTCCTCAGACAACTCCCGACGCAGTGGCGCTTCGGTCACGCTATGCGCCACTGCACTGGCAGGCGACCGTTTCAAACACAACAGTCGGTGGGAACTGTGGGACCGAGGTCGTTCTTGCCGAGCTATGCGAGGAATGGCGCCCGCAAGCCTCACTTTTGACACACAGTTCTTCGAGCGGCTGTATATTTTTCGTGTAGACCTGCTGTTGTCTGATTCATTTTTTCTTTTGCTGAGAGTCATTCTGCGTCCGGCGTCTCCCTCCTCTTCCCTACAAGTTGAGAGGGGGACGGCTGAGAGGTGGAGAGAGACCGATTCCCCTAAACACCACCCAGCAGGTGGAGCCTTCTTAGACAGGCCGAAGCCGCAGGATAGTTTTCGCCTTCACGACACCCTTAGTGTTATCCCCTTAGAAAATGACACAAAATTACCTAGTTAATCAAATGCGAAGTAGGTGCGCTAGCACTGCTTACCGATGCTATACTTTGCTATGCATTGTTACATTTTGTTATGGTTTTGGTTTATGGGTGTTCAACGTCCCAAAGCGACTCAGGCTATGAAGGATGCCTCGTGAAGGGACCCGGGAAGTCCGACCACCTAGGGTTCTTTCACGAGCACTGACATCGCAGAGTACACGGGCCTCTAAAATTTCGCCTCCATCGAAATTCGACCCTCGCAGCCTAGATCGAAGCCCCGTGTTTCGGACCAGCAGCCGAGAGCCATATACCCACTGAGCCGCCGCGGCGGCGCTACATTTCGTTATGCATGAGCGAAGGAGATGCTCCAGAGTTTCGGCATTATCACATCTGGCGCCGTGAGGTAAGTGGTCAATGCTAAGGCAGATAACCCAAGAGCATCAGGACGCGAAGGTGAGCACAAGCTGCTTCACGATGCGGAGCACGACGCAGAAACGCAGAGCACCCGAGCCTGTCCGTGTAGACAACCCAGCCTGACCGTGGGGGGCTGAGTTGCGGCTGACGCGAGGGGAGAGCGGCCGAAGCTGAGGGATCGCGACTGACACGCGTCCGTTCAATTGGGAGTCCCCAGCGAGAACAACACATGTCGGCTGCAGCTGTGCGACCGCGCCGTCTCTTCATTGGCTAAGCCACGTGACGCGCAGGTCGCCACCTGCTTGCCTCTCCCGCTTCAAGGTCACGGCGGGGTTTCGAACAGACTCCGGCGCAATCTGTGACTGCGATTGTACTGCTAGCACATTAAAAAGAAATGGTAGACCTAAGCTTAGGGGCTTAGCGCATTAATGAGCGTGGGCAGATCGGCATTAGCGGCCACAGGGTGTTGAGTGGTACAATCTTCCGGTACGACCGCCTCATTGTTGTCCGCAGCTAGGCCGGGAACACAAGCGCAGTCTTTGCTACCTTTTCCACATGCCATCTTCGGGAAGAAGCGCTTATACACAGCGCACTCCGCATACAGGAGCCTTGTCGAAAGCGCCAGCAGTGTGGTCCGGCCGCTTAAGTGGCTCGTGTTACGGGCTCGGACGACGGATTTGAAGCTCCCGATGTAACCGAAAGCCGACCCTCTCCCATCTACAATGCAGCTGGCCCTCCGGCCACCGCCAGGGCGAAAGAGGCGGAAGGGAAGAAGTCGTTCCCCGAAACATTTTCGCGGCGACACAGCCACTGGCCCTTGTCACATCGCTTTCGGTTGGGGAGGCTTGGGAGGGGGTGCATCGAGACCGTGGCCCACACCCTAGGGGGTGGAAAATAGGCGTCACTGAAAGGTTCGAGCGGCGAGAAGTTTGTTTTCGCCTCTCCCTCTCGCGTATTGGCGCTCCTGCCCTCTCTCTCACTTCAGTGCCGCACTGATTTTTCTCAGGAGGCCCCCTTAAACTGTAAGAAATGCAGCTCACACCGCAAAAAATTGGAAGGGACATTTAAGCTCTGCGTTAAGAGTATGACTCGAAAGAATAATAGGTTAATTACCATATATATATATATATATATATATATATATATATATATATATATATATATATATATATATATATATATATATTCAAAGAAGCCAACAGTCACCGAAACAAAGGTGCATAGGGGTATTTTTATTTTTTATTTTTTTATATCTAGTGCCAATCAATTAGTTTTTAATGAAGATTACTTATAAAGCAGCAGAAAAAGCAACCACGCCGCCGGTGGGATCCGAACCCCCGACCTCCGAATATCGCGTCCGGTGCTCTTACCAACTGAGCTACAACGACGGCTGCCCGATCTGCTGGTTTCGTGGGTATTTATGTTTATTTGGTGTACGCGAAGCTTGAGAGTGTTCACCAGCGCCACCCTCGTCCAAAGCGGCGGACGTAGCACGACCTGTAGTACCGCAAGTGTGACGTAGAACGTCACCTAACGGCGAGGGCGGAAACTGTGCGATACCCCTCTTAAGCAACCTGTGACATCAAGACTGCCAGAACCGAGACCCTCGTTAAGCTATTAGCAGACAAGGTAAAGTAAATGAGGGCCCATTTGACAAACTTATGAAGGGAGCCAACAGTCACCGAAACCAAGGTGCATAGGGGAACGTTTTTTTTTAATGTGTTGTGCTTATCAGTGGGACAATATTACTTAGATTAATAAATCGCTTAAGGAAAGTTACTTATAAAGCAGCAGAAAAAACAACCATGCCGCCGGTGGGATCCGAACCCACGACCTCCGAATATCGCGTCCGGTGCTCTTACCAACTTAGCTAAAGCGACGGCTGTCCAATCTGCTGCTCTCGTGGGTATTTATGTTTATTTGGTGTACGCGAAGCTTGAGAGTGTTCACCAGCGCCATCCTCGTCCATAGCGGCGGACGCAGCACGTCCTGTAATACCGCGAGCGTGACGTAGAACGTCATCTAACGGCGAGGGCGGAAATTGTGCGATAGCCCTCTTAAGCAACCTGTGGCATCAAGACTGCCAGAACCGAGACCCTCGTTAAGCTATTAGCAGACAAGGTAAAGTATATGAGGGGCCCATTTGACAAACTTATGAAGGGAGCCAACAGTCACCGAAACCAAGGTGCATAGGGGAACGTTTTTTTTTTTTAATGTGTTGTGCGTATCAGTGGGATAATATTACTTAGAATAATAAATCGCTTAAACTAAAATTACTTATAAAGCAGCAGAAAAAACAACCATGCCGCCGGTGGATCCGAACCCACGACCTCCGAATATCGCGTCCGGTGCTTTTACCAACTGAGCTACAGCGACGGCTGTCCAATCTGCTGCTCTCGTGGGTATTTATGTTTATTTGGTGTACGCGAAGCTTGAGAGTGTTCACCAGCGCCATATTCGTCCATAGCGGCGGACGCAGCACGTCCTGTAATACCGCGAGCGTGACGTAAAAACGTCATCTAACGGCGAGGGCGGAAACTGTGTGATAGCCCTCTTAAGCAACCTGTGGCATCAAGGCTGCCAGAACCGAGACCCTCGTTAAGCTATTATCAGACAAGGTACAGTAAATGAGGGGCCCATTTGACAAACTTATGAAGGGAGCCAACAGTCACCGAAACCAAGGTGCATAGGGGAGCGTTATTTTTTTTAATGTGTAGTGCTTATCAGTGGGATAATATTACTTAGATTAATAAATCGCTTAAAGAAAATTAGTTATTGTTTTTTCTGCTGCTTTATAAGTAATTATAAGTAACTTGAGCTTTTGGAACGAAACTGCTGATTGATCTTCCAAAACGACGAGGAAGAAAGCCTTCTTTCCCCGCAGCTTGGGCCGCGAGGGGGAGAGAAAAGAGAGCGATTAGTAGATTTTTATTTCTTGTTTAAAAGCTTTGGTTCCGAAACGTTATACTCATTTATCTTTCTGGTAACGAAATGCTATGATTTGCGTTCGTTGATTCCCGAAAGAACGTTTCTATACCCTTAGTGGGCGTACGGCCCTTTTGCTTGTGCTTCTATGTCCTGCTTCCACTGTCTAGAATTGTTTGATAAATGTTGTACTGGAACTGGGACGTTCCATCCTTTTTGGGCGCGCATAGGGAGGTTCGCGGCTTGTTGGGCTGATGTCGAATTCGTTGTCGCGCCATTCTAGCACGCCAACGAGTCCGCCATCAAAGGACCCCGCGAGGCTTCCATCGATATCATCATCATCATAAGCCTGACAACACCCACTGCAGGGCGAAGGCCTCTCCAATGTCTCTCGAACTAGCCCTGTTCTTTGCCAGCTGTCTCCACCCTATGCCCGCGAAATTCTTAACCTCATCGGCCCACCTAACCTTCTGCCGCCCTCTGCTACGCTTACCTTTTATTGGAAGCCACTCCGTTACCCTTAAAGGGACACTGAGGAGAAATTAAAGTTAGCTTGTATCGATAGAATACCAGCTCCTGATCACAAAAACGCCGCTCTTACAAAAGCTGTTGTAACGTAGAAAAGAGCAAGAACCAACACACAGGTATCGCCGCCACAGGCCAATCTCGCACGTTCAATTGTGATGACATCATAGTACAGTAGACGCCACCAACGCCACTGTGGAAGCAAAGAACACCGATGTCTGGCGGCGCCACCAGGCGGCCAGGAGAGCTTCGGTATCTTATGGCGCTTGGCGTCTAAGCGCTTTGCAAGCCCCGTGGTTTTGTTTTTGACGCGCCTCGATTTACAAGCGCCGAACAGCAGAGGGACTCCAAGTGCCGCCTCAAGTGCTAGTTAGCCTGTGAAGGAGCCTGTTAAGGCTGGTCAGGTGATCGCCACGGTAGATGAAAAACTATGATGGCACGATGGTCGATGGTCCTACAGGGCCGTTAGGAGTATAAAGACCACCCTGTGTCCACGTACGCTATCCCGGCGAAACGTTCTCGGTTGGGCCAGTCAACTGTCAACTACTTAATGGAAAACATTTATTGGGGATGGGAGACAAGATACAGGGCTGTTATGAAAAATAGATTTGGAACCTGCCGAGACCGTGACTATTCGCTCCTCCAACTCCCTTTTTAGCGGCTTCATTCAATAACTTCGGCAGTTGGGCGGAGCTGTTATATTCGAGCTGCCGGCCAATTTAATCCATTCACAATACACATCTGAAGGTACATGCAAGTGAGCTCGAGAGCCAGATCCAGTGCACTCCGTACCTCCGGAAACGCGTAGGGCTCAAGGTTTCGTGCACATTGCTTTAACCAAGCGAGTAGCCCGTTGAAGCGTCGTGCGTCGGCCTTACATCCAAGCCGCGAACTTTAAACGCGAGTGCCCTTGAGCACCCATCCGCTTTTTGTGGCAAAAAGAACACTGGCCCTCGCAAACGTGGCAAACCTCCTCAACGCCGCCTGCTGCACCGAGCAACGGCGCCGTTCAAGGAATCACAATTCTTGGGCCCCAAAGCCTCGGACAGCCTCCGATGCGCGCGACGCGGCGACCTTGTCCTCACCCCTTGCCATTCCTCGCACTGAGGTTACAATATAATTAGCAGTGGCTGCTCACGGTGGAAGGGGGAAACGTAACCATGCTCCCCGGACAAAGATATGCCTCGGCAACAATTTGTTGTCCTGTGGCGCAGTTTACCTTGCGCCGTAACAGGGTGCGCTACTTAGTGCCTTCGTGTGCGCCGCGCTCACAGTCAGCGTACTATGTGGGCGTATTGCGTCTTCGGTCTCTTTTTGGTCAACTCTACAGCGCCGTACTAGCAACGCCGGTGGAGGCTGCTGCGCAGCAACAGATCGGGCAATGCGACGTTGGATGTTGTCCTAAGCCGTGCCGAATCAAAGCAGGGCAGTAGCAGAGCCCGTGAGGTGGTGTACCCTAAACTGCCGACAGATGAGCCACGGCGGACCACTTAGTTGCATGCTATGCCGCTACGAAAGGTGAAAGGCAGTGTGACATTCCTTGTGTGCTACGAGGTACATTCCTTCTGTGTGCTACGAGGTACATTCCTTGTGTGTGCTACGAGGTACATTCCTTGTGTGTGCTACGAGGTTCCACGTTCGACGGCGCGGCGTAGACGGAGACCCAGATGACAGGCATCATCAATTACCCAGCCATGCTCGTTGAGAGTGACAACCAGAACGAAGGGGTTTAAGCCCAACCGGACCCAACCGGACCCGCCGCCGCCGCCGCGGGGAAACAGGCTTTATCCTCCCCAATTGGCGTGGCGGTTCCAGGGGCGGCCCTCCCGAGCACATTCCAGGACAAGGGAACTGTCAGCGATCCAGAGCGCGCCTTACCTTGAGGAGCGAGTGTCAGTTGATGGATGAAGAATGGAGGCCGGTGACCCGCGGGAACTGTCAGCGGGCCAGAGCGCGCCGTACCACAGCCGACGCTATGCGCTACCGCGAAGACAACCTTCTTTCCCTCGGACTAAACACGTGAGGGGGGCGAGACAATAAGTGCGGTGGTATGTTTGTGCGCCCAAGTGAAAGCCCTAGCCCCCCCCCTCCTTCCCCTCCGGCGTGGGCGTCCTCACCCTAGGGAGTGTGGAGAAGACGATATAAAAATCGACAAGCAGTACGGAAGAGGGACGCTCAGGACGACATCGTTCGCCAAGAGGGCCTTCAGCGCCGAAGCCCGACGGCGTGCAGCTTCTGCCAGCAACCGCTCGAGCCCAACTCCGGAGCCACTCCATCGCCCTCATGAAGTCGTCGGCACGTAAGCTCGGACGCCCCAGCCTCTGATGTATAATCTTAATCATGTGTAATTATTGAATATATCTGTTTGTGTAAACTGAGCCATACGGTGTCTCTTTGCCTCTCCGTCCCGTGTGGACCTGCGCATTATGGGGGTCATCACACTGGTGTCAGAAGTGGGGTCTCAAAAGCAAATGTCCTCTGAATGCTGCGACATTCATGGCTTCAAAATTGTAATCAAAAGGGAATCACGGGACTGATTGTGGGACTTTTACCCCCATTTGAGAGGCTTAAGGCACCGGAGGGCTTGAATAAAAAATGTCTGTATTTGAGGGAGCTCCCACTCCACAGCCGTCGCTCGGAGCAAGCATGCTGGCATTAGGAAGCGTCATTCCGACGTTTACAGGAGATAAGACAGGGGTTCCAATCTGCGATTTCTTTTCCATGCTAGAAGAGATTGGGAAAATGGGGGGATGGTCCGATGCTCAAATGCTGGGAATGGCGAGGTGTAAGATGGCAGGAGCTGCTCATGATTTTGCATGGCGAGACGAAAAAGTAAAATCCACAAAATCATTTGCGGAACTTAAGAAGCTCGCGTTTGAGCATTTCGACACTGAACCACGTCACGTGCGGGTACAGAGGTTCCGTGACGCCGGACAGATGGTAGGGGAGGACGTGCGAACGTTTGCGTCGCGGCTTCAGCACCTAGCACGCGATACGTTAAGCAGGGAGGAGGAAGGAGACCAGCTAAGGAAGAAATACGCGGAGGATCTACTTAAAGAGGAAATGACCGCTTTGTTCGTGGCTGGTCTGCAAGACCCCGTGCGCCGGTTCGTGCTCTCGCGCAAGCCGAGCAATTTCGACCAAGCCGTGGCGGCCGCATTGGATGAGGAACGAAATGAGGCGTTAACGACAGCCGCAGCGAGAGTACGCGTCATAGAGAGAGCGGTGCTCAACCCTGAGGTTGCTCTCTTGACAGAGCGGTTAGATCGCTTAGAACAGCTGCTATCTCAGCAGGTAGAACGCCAGGTTGAAGCGCGCGCTCAACAGCGCTCATTCGCTGGAAACCGGAGACCGCCACAAAGCTACAGGCGCGGTATGCGAGATTTTGAAGAAATCGTATGCTTCGCTTGCCAGGGTCGCGGACACATCGCCAGGTTCTGCCAAAACGTGCGCCGTGGGGAGCCACAAAGAGAAGCAGGCGAGACACGCCCTAAGCAAGCCTACAGCGGGGCTCCAGATACCGAGACAAAAAACTAGTTAGTCCTCCCCAGCCTGAGGAGCGTGGGGAGGGAGCAGTGGATGATGAGGTGGTGGTAGTTTGTGTGGCCGACGAGGCATGCCCTGTTGTGCGTTGCAAGTTAAATGGTTGTTGCATGGAATTGTTGGTAGATACGGGGTCAAAGGTGACATTGCTTAAGGAGAGCAGTTTTAACACGCTTCGAAGGAAGGGGGACCGCGAGGTGTTGGAAGCGTCTGGTAGTATGGCAACCAAATTTGTAGGCATAACGGGGGATCCTCTTGGCATAAGTGGACTCTACCGGTTACACTTCTCTCTCGGCGGAATTGCATTGGAGCACCCCTGCTACGTATGCCCGGACACGGTGTCTCTGCCAAACGGAGTGTCAGGTATATTAGGGCAGGATTTTTTGAGAAAAGGGAAGGTAGTAGTCTCATTCTCTGAGGAAGAGGTTAATGCGGGCGGATCAAAAGTTCCGTTTTTGAACAGGAGAGGGGCTGAGATTCGCATTACCGATATTGACACCCGTCAAACAGTGGGATCATTGGAGAAGGTATATTCGCGGGTTGCCGTCAGGCTGGTCGATGAGGCGGTCGTCCTTCCTTGGTCGGAGCACATTTTGTACGCGTTTGTGCCTTCAGATGTAGAGAGCGGCGCCGTGGGAGTGCTTGAGCCGGTCGACTCTCTCAGCAATGGCCTGAAGGCAGCCGCGTGCCTCGTGACAGTTAATGACGCCCACAGAGTGCCCCTACGGGTGGTTAACTGTAGCCAGCAGCCACTGAGCCTTCCCAAGAACAAAACATTGGCTTTCTTCACCTCTGCGATAGAGAAACGTGAGCCCACCGATACGGTACTCGCAACTGTAGAGCATGCTAGTCCTTCGGCTGCTCCAAAGGTGTCGTTCGATCTTTCTCACGTAAAATCCAGGGAGAGGGAGGCTCTGGCTGGTTTGCTGAACGACTACTCAGAGGTATTCGCCGCGTCCAACCTGGATTTGGGCTGCTGTGGCGTTATAAAGCACAGGATAGAAACCGGCACTTCATCGCCCGTTTACCAGCGTGCGTACAGGATTCCTTACTCCCAACGTGAGGAGATGGAGCGGCAGGTGCAGGACCTGATTGATCGCGGCATTGTCGAACACTCAAAGTCACCCTGGGGAGCACCAGCACTATTGGTGGAAAAGCCAGATGGCTCGTATCGATTGGTAGTGGACTACCGCAAACTAAATGCCGTAACTCGCATCGATCCATACCCCATCCCCAATATACAGGAGACGCTTTCTCAGCTGGGCTCTGCCAGGTACTTCACGGTAGTGGACATGGCGGCGGGATTCTGGCAGATAGCAATGGATCCGGCAGATGCCGAGAAAACGGCATTCAACACGCCCTCAGGGCACTATGAATGGAAAAGAATGCCGATGGGTCTGGCCAACAGCCCTGCTGTCTGGCAGAGAACCGCTGATGTTATCCTGGCAGGTCTTCTGGGGAGGCTGTGCTTCGTGTATATGGATGACATTATCATATACAGTGACAGTTTTGAGAACCATTTGCGCGATATTGAGCAGGTTTTGGTGCGACTAAGAGGAGCGGGTCTCAAGCTGAAGCCCTCTAAGTGCCAATTCCTCAAAAACGAGGTGAAATACCTCGGGCACGTTGTTTCAGCTGACGGCGTGCGACCGGACCCTGAGAAACTAAGGTGTGTCTCAGATTTTCCATCCCCGACTAGCGTCCGCCAGGTCCGGCAGTTTCTCGGCCTGATCGGTTACTACCGAAGGCACATAGAGGAGTTCGCCAAGCTCGCTAAGCCGCTCACCGCCTTAACAGCCAAAAATGTCGCCTTTCGCTGGGACGAAAACGCGGAGAATGCTTTTGGGGCCCTGAAAAGGAAGCTAATGAGTGCACCGCTGTTGCGCCACCCGGATTTTAATTTGCCCTTCGTTATGGCCACAGATGCGTCAAAGTTCGCAGTTGGTGCCGTGCTATCTCAGGTTATCGAGGGCAAAGAACATCCCGTTGCTTTTGCTAGCCGACAGCTGAGCCCCACAGAGCAAAAGTACGGAGCTACGGAAAGGGAGTGCCTCGCCGTTGTCTGGGCAGTAAAGCACTTCAGATGCTACCTTTACGGCCGCAAATTCAAGCTAGTCACAGACTGCCATCCTCTGAAATGGGTGATGAGTGTCAGGGACCCTAGCTCGCGACTCGCTAGATGGAATCTACACCTGCAGGAATACTGCTTTGAAGTTGAGCACAAGTCAGGAAAGACGCATCTGAATGCTGATGCACTCAGCCGCACAGCTGCCGTGGCAGCTATCGATGAGTTTGTCCCCGTAGTCGACCCCGCCGAATTACGCACAGAGCAGTGCAAAGATCCTGACCTGAAGCGAATAATCGAAAGCTTAGAGGGCGCACCGTCTCACCCCGAACAGCTAGGTTATTTCATTGGCAAAGACGGCACCCTGTGTCGGCGCACGAGGCCAACCAGGAAAGGGAGACCAGAGAAAACCGCTTGGGAGAGAGTCGTCATACCTCGGTCGTGGACAGAAAGGGTTCTTCGCGCGTTTCACGATGCGCCATGCGCCGGTCATTTTGGCGTAGCGAAGACACGCAGGCGTGTGGAGCGTTTGTACTTTTGGAGTGGCATGCGACAGGATGTTAGAGACTACTGTGCGAAGTGTCATTCCTGTCTCGAAAGAAAAACACCCAAGGGACGAAGACCAGCTCCAATTCAGCCGTTCCCTGAGGTTTCGGCTCCCTTCGAGCGGACAGGTATGGACATAATGGGCCCATTGCCCACGACCACTTCCGGAAACAAGTACATTTTAGTATTTGTCGATCACCTTTCAAAATACGCGGAAGCGGTAGCACTCCCAGATCAGAAGGCAGACACGGTTGCAAGAGCATTTGTCGAACAGATCGTGCTCCGACATGGACCCCCGAGGCAACTCTTGACAGATCGGGGAACGAACTTCGTGTCGCAGCTAATGAGGAGAGTTTGCGAGCTGCTTAAGATCGCTAAGAAGCAGACAACACCGTACCATCCGGCTTGCAACGGCGCGGTGGAGCGACTGAACCAAACCGTGGCCGGGTTCCTGTCGCATTTTGTTTCGCGCGACCAGCGGGACTGGGACTTGTGGCTCCCGTATGCAATGTTTGCCTACAATTCCGCAGCACACGAGAGCACGGGCGAATCGCCATTCTTTCTTCTCTACGGCCGAGACCCGGACCAGCCTAGTGAAGTGCCAGAGGGCCCCCGTCGTGTCCCATACGCTTCACTGGACGACTATAAGGTGGAGCTAGAATCGCGCTTGCAAGTGGCGAGGGACATCGCAAAGGAGGCCTTAAAGAAAGCGGCGAAGCGCAGGAAGGAGGTGCACGATCGCAGTGCTAGAGACGCGCCGTTTAATGTGGGGGACAGCGTGTACATTGAAAACTGCCAAAGGCAGATTGGGCTAGCTCGTAAGTTCCAGACGAAGTGGAGAGGACCGTGCGAGGTTGTCGAGAAGCTTTCTCCGGTAAACTTCAGAGTCCGAGACGTGAACCGGCGCTTGATAAGGATACACGCAAATCGCCTCAAGTCGGCACCGGTTCAGTATTCACGAAATGAGGAAAGGGAAAGCGCGGATTTTGATGGGGACAGAAGTGAAGCGGAGCGCGCAGATAGTTCGCAAGAAACGCCCTCTCCTGCATTTGTTCGGCAGGCGCCAGAGGTGACGGCCAGAATGCCACCGGATTTACTTCATGCATTGCTAGAAGAAGAAGCGCGCGAGGTTGCCGCGCAGATAACGCCAGGAGAGGCTCCTGCCACGAGCCCTCGCGAGTCCCAAAGCAGACAAAGGGTCACAGACTTACTTAGTATGACTCATGAAGGCCGATATCCGCTGCGAAATCGGAAAGCTAAGTCGGACTAATGGTGTAAACAGAGCGGAGTTGTGAACTGGTCAGAATTGTGTAATGCCGCAGCTCATAACATTGCTATATGCGTATGTGTTAAGTTATCGGAGTTAGTAGTTAAACCTTTCTGTCATTAAGTAACACCTTCACAGGAGAGCATGCGGAGCGCATGCAGAACCTGCCCTACTTCCTTTCGTTATCTATATTTTTGTCTGTGCCGTGATCGTGCTAGAAGTGGGAGCTCCTTTGTAACTGTGGTAAATTTATTTCGTCCAGTTTGGACTAGAAAGGAGAGGCTTGGGTGCTGAGTTTCATGTTTATCTGTAAAAGAAGATCAGTGCTGCCCCTGGAGACGCCAGTTATGACAGCGGAGGCATATGGTGTTGTGCAGTGGTGTTGAGTGCAGCGAAAAGTGTTTTGTCGGACGCACTGTGCGAGGCGATTCAGAAAGACAAGGGGAGCTGCAGGGACTCAAATGTTCGGAGAACATTCTTCTGGAGGGTGAGCGAGTGTGACATTCCTGTGTGCTACAGGTACATTCCTTGTGTGTGCTACGAGGTACATTCCTTGTGTGTGCTACGAGGTACATTCCTTGTGTGTGCTACGAGGTTCCACGTTCGACGGCGCGGCGTAGACGGAGACCCAGATGACAGGCATCATCAATTACCCAGCCATGCTCGTTGAGAGTGACAACCAGAACGAAGGGGTTTAAGCCCAACCGGACCCAACCGGACCCGCCGCCGCCGCCGCGGGGAAACAGGCTTTATCCTCCCCAATTGGCGTGGCGGTTCCAGGGGCGGCCCTCCCGAGCACATTCCAGGACAAGGGAACTGTCAGCGATCCAGAGCGCGCCTTACCTTGAGGAGCGAGTGTCAGTTGATGGATGAAGAATGGAGGCCGGTGACCCGCGGGAACTGTCAGCGGGCCAGAGCGCGCCGTACCACAGCCGACGCTATGCGCTACCGCGAAGACAACCTTCTTTCCCTCGGACTAAACACGTGAGGGGGGCGAGACAATAAGTGCGGTGGTATGTTTGTGCGCCCAAGTGAAAGCCCTAGCCCCCCCCTCCTTCCCCTCCGGCGTGGGCGTCCTCACCCTAGGGAGTGTGGAGAAGAGGATATAAAAATCGAGAAGCAGTACGGAAGAGGGACGCTCAGGACGACATCGTTCGCCAAGAGGGCCTTCAGCGCCGAAGCCCGACGGCGTGCAGCTTCTGCCAGCAACCGCTCGAGCCCAACTCCGGAGCCACTCCATCGCCCCCATGAAGTCGTCGGCACGTAAGCTCGGACGCCCCAGCCTCTGATGTATAATCTTAATCATGTGTAATTATTGAATATATCTGTTTGTTTAAACTGAGCCATACGGTGTCTCTTTGCCTCTCCGTCCCGTGTGGACCTGCGCATTATGGGGGTCATCACAGCAGTATCGCTGTATGCGCACGTGTGTTCGCTGCATTTTCGTCCCGAAGACTACATGATAGATCCATCCTTGAGCGCGTCTTTCGGGATTCCATGGAAACGCCGCAAACTATCCCAAGCCGCGGTCCCATCTATACTTCCGGCCGAAAGTGGACAACAGCCCTCGCTGCAGCGTGATGGCAGCATTTCTGTGAGTATTCCATTTCTATGCCCAAGAGTAAAATAACGAGCGCCAGAACACCAGCACTCCGACGACTCATCAGCTAGGTTTCCTCTAGCTGCTGTGTACAGTCAAGCCCTCTCATAACTGGCAGTCACGGGGCTCGGATACGTTGGATCCGAAGTTCATAGTAAGTGGGATTCCCCAATCACAGCGAAAAATGCAAAGTCAGGCAATGGTGGCGTTTATTTCTCGAAAATATCCGTTACGCACGTCTGCTGCTTCTATTAGGCAAGCGCTTTCCAAGCACTTCAATATGATTAAGTGCTACTCGTTGAAATTATTTCTGCCAACGAGCTGCTTTAGGAACGCCCCCAAATAAACCGCATTTAGATATGAAAGCATGTAGGCTCAGTGAGTCTGCATAAGGATACATGCATAATACTATCATGATGTCAGAGCAGTGCAGCACATAATGCAAGAGGAAAATTTTTTCAACATAGTAATGACGTCTTAAAGTGACTGGATTGAACAGCGCACACAGGACGAGGACACATGAAGAAGAGGAAAGACACGAGCGCTTACTATCAACTGAAAAGGAAAAGAAAAATATCGCAGTCATACCGTATGTCCATAGAATGTCGCATCGCCTACGCCAAGTTGGACATAGGCTTGGAGTAGAAGCTATGTTTTCTTAGCCCAATAAGCTAGGCAGCATTTGAGCTAAAATAAACAGAAAAATAGATGACAGGAAAAGCAGTGCAGATCTAACAAAATGCCAGGTAAAACATGAAGTATCTTTTCTTCCGTGCACAAAAGGGGTTGTGTACAGAGTTCCATTCACATGTGGCAAGAATTATATTGGTCAAAGAGGAAGGTGTCTCAATATTAGGCTACGTGAACATGGAAATTTCTTAGGAAAAGCGCCATCCTCGAATCTAAAGCACTACAGCATAAGGAGTGCTGCCACAAGCCCCCTTTACACGCTCCTTGCATACTTTTGTTCAATGATGCTTCAACTTTGTACAAACATAGAGACAAATTAACCAGAGAATTAAAAGAAGCCTACCTCAATCACAAGAATTCTGACATGTGCGTAAACACCCCTTCGGTAATCATTAATTCTCGCGAAATCGCCTATCTGGACGAAGCTGCTTAATGTCAGTGCTTTTATTTGCGAACATCTGCACTTGGTTTTCAGATTGGTTTTGCACATACACATGTTGCTCCAATAAATAATGTAGTTGATAGTCATCGCTCGTGTCTTTT
>JARKHS020025805.1:0-136192 GCA_030143305.2 Amblyomma americanum
GCGACTTTGTAGCTTCTACACATTATTCACAGAGGAAATTAACATACTTCACTGAGAGCATCGTCACAATTTCTCGATGTCATTTGAAATAGCCTCTAAAACAACTTCCGGCTTCAAATATCCATGCACATAGATGATAAGGCCCTCCTCCACAGCTCAGCACTCTAAGACAAAGCCTTGTTCCTCCTCCTGAACTTCCTTCTTCTATCAGGTACCTGGCGTGTCCTACTGCAAAGTTTTTTTTTCTTTAAACATAAGAATGGTGCCTGCCCTATTCTATGAGCCTGCGAAGCTACAAAGTAACTTTATGCCAAGGAGTGCAATAAACTTATTTTTCTTTTCGAACACAAGCGTACGCCGTGTGTTTTATCGACGTGCTTTAGTGTGGCATTAGATACTGCATATTTTAGACAGGTGGGCAGCAAATTCTTAAAGCACACTTATCTTTGCTGATAAGCAAGCAAGGTATATTCAGTGGAGTGCCATTCATTTCAAGACATTTGTTCGTGTTTTAGAAGCTTTCGCAATAGGCACATCAGCATATTTACACAGCAGGGTTATCTAGAGATAACAGTGGGACGCTACTTCCTGCTGTCTATGTAGTTGGTCTCATGATGATGTAATGGAACTGGATGTGACTGTCAGCTGGAAGTTGGTTACCTTTGTGTACAGTCAGCAGGAAATCCAAAGGTAAACTTGTTTTGGACGTGAGCAAAAAAATGTATTACTGATAATTGACAACGCTTATTCAACCGGACAGGCAAGTGACAAAGTTGACACTAATAAAGTATGTGGTAAATTACTGCATTACAGCGTGCTAGCTTCCGCAGAGGAATTTTAATGTTAGCATAGCCTAGCAATTGCGCCTACCCATATTATCATTTCATTTGTTTCAACTTACACGCGCGTACTCTAGGGGTGGGCAGCACTCAGGCTAGAGCGATGCCCGCCCACGTTTGAGTCACCGCAATATCTCGCGCGGGCCGAAAAAGGGGCTGAGGGAAGGATTAAAAATAAAAGCATATTCGCGATAGCGACGCAATGCACACGGCACCAACTGGGCGGTGTTTCAGTGCAAACAAGATAAGCTTGGCATCGTACGTGTTCTGCTTGTGGCTCGGCAACTAAGAATGGAGTTTTCTCACCGCTCCGATGGGTTCGTGCCTTTTTTGTGGATCCCCTCTCGCTAGGAGGCAATATTTAGTCGCCTTGAGCCACTAATGGTCACTCGAGAATTTTTGAAGCTACAAAGATTTGATTATTCAGCCTCTGCTCAAATCACTTCTGCCGAACTTAAGAACGCGTAACCCTTTGGTTCAGTTTTATCTTCCATCTAAAGGCTCAGAATGCGAGTGGTTCAAAATGAGGGTGCATTCGCTTGCTTAGTAGTTCTTATCGACCATCAAGCCAGTAAGAGGGAGGTTCTTGGCAGCAGACGAAGTCGCAGGAGTGGTGCAAAGCCAAGGAGTACTTTTGGAATCGAACCGGTGCACAACTAGGCCGCCTTAAAGTTTCATACTCTCTGTTAAGCCTTGCGCTGCATGCAAGCCCGAACGGTATTTCCTTTTGACTTATTCGTACAGAAAGACTCTTTACGCGACTATATATGTACAGTTTACTCAAATAAAAGCCAGCGAAGGTAAGGGCAGTCCATTAAATTTTAGTGATAACATTTTTTTTTGGAAAATCAAAATTCCTTTGTAATAAGCGAATAGCCGGTTGTGGCGCTAAGAACCACTTTAAAACATAACATTCTCATGGTAGTCCCGCTTTTTCGTCGTAGGAAGTTTGTGCTATGCTATTTGCGAACACTGGCATTGTAAACACTTAATATAACAGTCTAGTAGCTTTATATGACTCATCGACGCGTTGACCGCTTCACCATAGAGAGTGGTAGAGAGTAGATAGTGTTAAGATAAAGTGAAAACTTGTACAGAACAACATTTGTTAACGCTAAGGCGTTTTCAAAATTAGTATCTATATTATAATGCTGGCGATATCTGCCACAGATACCAGGCACAGTTGTTGCCTCCAACAGCGCTGACGATGAAAGCCCCATCAGGAGCATAATGGCAGGGTGCCTTTCTCAAAGCATTCGCTGTTGACGAGCAATTATGATTAAAAAGGGTAGGAAAAGATGAAACGTTAAAAGTGAAAAATATTTTTATTATGTGATATTTGATCAGGCAAAAGTAACAAACATCATTAAATATACAGTACTCAGTCCTATTCATAAACTTCAGCAGACCAACCAGAGGCATCTATCATCTGGTATGTGGAGTGCCACAATCCTTAACAGATCTCTGTGCAAACATTGGCTTCATCATGACTTTGTTCGCCCATTTAAAATATAAATTTCTCCGAGAACCTTCAGTTCTGTACTCGATGCCGCCATCCCAGGAAAAAAATCTGCAAGTATATGCCTATTTTTTGTTAAAAATTTCAAGCAGCAGACTGTTGCTTTCAAGATTGTGCAATTGTTGAATGACCACTGAAAGATGTAATGATTTTCCTGGAGCTAAACGTTTTTTACCGCGGGAAAAAATCAGCCGGCGTATTTAACGGGCGGAAACCTCCTGATTATTTTTTGTATCATTTAACACAACGAAGCGACATATGTGATTTGAGGGAGGCCGGATTGAATGGTTTAAGATCAATTTAGGTCAACAGAAGTTGTTTAATAGGCGCAGATATCGCAGTACACGCCGACATTTTTGTTTTTTCCCCTATCAAAATACAGCTGTCAGGGCCGGAAACGAACTATTGACCGTAGGATTAGCAGCTGACCGTCAAAAAACACTAAAACATCATATTATTCTCCAGCCGGAATGAATAATACAATATTATTATTCATTTCCACTGCTATGTTCACGCTTCGCCTTTCCTACAGGAAAGGTGGTGGACACCAGGTGATTAAGGAAGGTCCTGCGCGAACTCACGTGCCATGTTACACATGTGATGTTGTTTCCGAAGACGAAGGAGCATCATGAGCGCACGCTGCTTTTTTTTAAGAGCGGCAAAAATAACGGTGACGCGTGCTCAGCGCTTACGAATGAAAAGACCAGGGCATCACTCCAGTAGTGCGCTTCTGTCATCAGTCGTCAACGACTGCACGCATAGTCCGGTCCGCCGTGGGAAGCACGGCGTCGTCGCTTGAGTTCACATGCAAAAAGTGCAGCACGCCTTAAAGAAACACTTGCCAAAGTTTCTTTGTACGCTGATTGAACTTGTTTCAGTTTTTGCACTAGTTAAAAAATATGTATCGCGAGGCAGTGGATGCGTGCTAAATGCCATTACGATCATCCTGCGAAACAATCCGCATGTTTCGGTGACTCTAATAAAAGAAAATCAAGAGTTGTATAAAAGTTTTTAAAGTCGATGTCAGATGTGTTTAGCATTTTCCTAACTAGTGTAAATATGTTTCAGTGCATTAGGAGCATGATTTTTTTCCATGCCAGGTTATTGTACAATAACGCACTTTTTATCACCGAACTATGCTGACATTATTACTCAAGACAGCAATTATTTCCCCACTAAAGTTCATATCTGGTAACTGTTTTAAAGCGGCTGCAGGACAAAGGAAACGATTTATGTAGCCGACTGCATAAAGATACGCAAATTTGAATGATATTGAAAAGGATACTACCATCGCTATCTATCACGACCAAATGCAATGCTTTTTAATGATTTTTTTATTACTTGTAGTGCGATTGTGAGTGATGTAGACGGGCCTCAAGCATCAGATCGCTTCTTTACAAATGAGCTCTGGAAACAACTATTAAAAAGAAAATCTCTTTCTATTTTCAGCGCGTACTTACTGCTTGAGGTGACGGATCGTGTTAAAGTCCCGTGCAAGACCATTCTATTGGAATCCTATCCTTTCGATCGCTGTGCGAGCTGCGACTGCCAGCCGGAAGAATTGTACAGACTTCTGTGTTTGGACATGGTCTGTGGACCTTGCTATTTTGCAGACACAACGCACATCTGTCGACGCTGCAGGACCAGAACAGAAATAAAGGAGGTGACATGGAGTTTAGTTTTCCTCTATAATGGCATGGTATACTGAGCCGAGTTTAAAACCTCAACCATCTCGAAAATATTATTTCTCCGTGGTAGTATGAAGGCAATAAAACTTTCCAGCAAGCCCGCTTTTCGTTTTACACATGTTGTTTTGTTATGTGGAGGGCATTGTTATGAATTCGTTAAGAATAATAATACGCTTGATTTTTAAATGGTCATCCTCAAAGACTTACTAGTACGTAGTAACTATTTAACAGTTCTGCAAAGGAAACAAATATAACTTTTTATGGTATAAACAATTACTACTTTTTCAGAGGTCGCCTGCTCATTAGGTGTCACGTTAGGTAATGGGACACCTAGGCCACCCCAAGAAATTTTTTACTTCTTGACACTGACATAAACCTTCGTACTGAATGCCCCCATGTGAGAACCATTATGCAGTACGGGTGTAAGTGCAGTAAGTACACGCTGCACTGTGAAGTATGTGAATCATTATGGCATTCGAAAGCAAAAAGTACCGGCGCGAAACATCAAGCTATACATGAAGTACTCACTGCTACAGTTGACTCTGCCGAGTCAAGCAATATAAACCGGTATGTTCTATAAGTCTCTCTGAATGGATTTCCGGCTGTGAATTTCATGTTGAGGTCTACTCCAGACGTCGGGATTCCCTATGTTCACCATTTATCGCGAAAATGTGCCACGTCCACACTGCTTCTGAGAAAAACCTTCCTTTAACGTTGATTACATTATGCTGCTTAAAGTATTGGACTAGTGAGGCACTCAGACCACAT
Organism: Amblyomma americanum; assembly: GCA_030143305.2. NCBI lineage: Eukaryota > Metazoa > Arthropoda > Arachnida > Ixodida > Ixodidae > Amblyomma > Amblyomma americanum. Next base: position 4,815 of record JARKHS020025805.1, read on the forward strand.
GAACGTGATCTGCCACCGTGAAAAATTCACTATACATCAATTTCATAGCCTAGCGATTGACACACCGCGGTAAGTTAAATGATCAAAAGGAAAACGTAGTGATAACAAAACGCCTGATTTTGAGCCATTTTATTACATTATGCTCTTTCTAGGTGAGAAAATGATAAATTTTGATTATTACAAGCCGTTCAAATTAATGCCCTTTTTTTTCCTTCTGTAGGTCAACATACCGCTGCCTGTCAAGAACAAAGGCTTAGATGGCCTCCTCCTTTATTGCCCAGTTTGCCAGGTTCCGGACTCTCTCATCGCTATGAGGGTATGAAAATACCAGCGTATTGCCGGTTTTGTTGGAATTCATAAAAACGCCAGTCTATTTAAAACTTATAGCCAACGCGTGTTTTGCTGACCATCGTCGTGTTTGCGGACAAGTTAAGCGTACTTCTTTTACAAAGAAATTTTGAAACTTTGATGGGTGGGGTCTTTGTTCAGAGTAAAATATTCAGAACACGTTTGCAAGTTTAAGCACTAGAACCTAACATAAAGCGGGCTGGATTAAAAAAATAATTAGTGCAGTGCGGCTTACCTAAACAGAATGAAACGCACTCTTTAGCACGGTATCCGTTCTGAAGAGCATAGTCAACAACATTTACCTTAAACCGACACGTATAGCTCATGCAGGTGCCAATAGTTCTGTTCAAAGAGGAGCTTACCTTGAATCTTCTCTGGCACAACTGACAGCATTCAGCGTGAAGCCCGACCTCTGCAAGGTACCACAATGTTCAATGTGGCAGAATTAATTTCTCACGACGCGTGATTTCTATCTATTCCTTGATCCCTCGCCGACCATTCTTATTCGATTCTCTACTACACGGTCAAAGATAGCAGGCATCGCATTCTACAGTTTGGAATTAAAAACGCAGGGTGCATTTACTATGCGACGGCGTTCATTTTGCGAGCAAATGCGCCTTCTGAAAGAACGTCGAAACTGCACTGAACAAAGCTCAAATATTAAATTCGTTCAGAACGAGCCTAAAATTTGCGAATATTTTAAATATAGACTTTAAAAATGCTAAAAAGTGAATATTTTCTTTCCTTACTGCTGCTTAATTACAAATGCCAAATTTAGAGCAGCGTAGAAAGCCGTAAATAAAATGGTCGACGGTGGTGGTAGTAGTGGTTTTATTAAACATAATAGTAAAAAGGAAGGAAAAGATTTTTGCTAGCCCCGGCATCTGCCATCGATACTGAAGCACCTGAGCTGGGGCAGCGGAAATAAAGAATAGCAGGCAGAATGGAGAAATGAAATGAAATAGGTGAGGGGACAGGAAGAGAGGATAGGGGAAGAAGTAATATGTGCAGACTATTTACACAATAAGAAATGTGTCCAGGTTGTGCGCGTGATTAGCTCATTTTAGAGAAATAAATATGAACTTATCACGCGCACAACCTGGACACATTTCTTATTAGGTTCGATTCCCTAAAATGGTCGACGCACAAATGCAAATCCGGTGTAGGCGGATTGGTGAACGGCTCCTTACAATTATCCAAGCCTTAAGCGCCAGCCTTAAAATTAAGAGAAATTGATAAAGATTTAACTTAAAGAACTTTAGTTGTGTTGTGGCAAATAAAGTTTCTCGCAAATGTGCGTCCCACTAAAAGAACAACTGCAATCTTGATACCAATTTATTAGAAAAAAAAACTAATGTCTTCAAAGGCCGCTTCGCAAAATATGTGCGGCACGGCTCTTTCTGAATATTAAAACTGTGCACAGCAAGCAAGCGATGATCAAGTTCTAAATGTTGACACATGAAGACGACATCGTTTTGAGCATACTACGTTGGTGCAAGGGTGGTTAATTCAATGTAGAACAAAGCCGTACATAGGTGAAGTCCACGAAAATGAAAGCAATCAAAGCCTTACGACATGGCCGACCACACTACCACTTTTCTTGCGACAAAAATTTCTTTTCAAACGATTAAAATATTTTATAGCGCTCAGTTGAATGAGACCATGTCATCTAAGCTTGGGCTCACGAAATGACTTTTACAGGCGCACATCCGTGAGCGGCACTACGAATTACTGGAGAAGCTGCAACAAAAAAAACCAGGGATAAACCAGGTGAACGATTTGGAACTTATATTCCAGACGTCATTTTAAAGCTGTTCTTCAGCACGCGCTAGAGCAGTTAAATAGCATCTAGCATGCTAATTCCTTGCTGATAATTTTATTTCCAGGGCTGTGTTATAAAACTGATTTACCAGGATGCCAGCCAAGAAGTTAGATACTAGAGTTCGAAAAACAAAGATATTATAGAGGTGCGGAGGTGGTGGTGGTAGTGGTTTTATTAAAAATAATAGTAAAAAGGAAGGAAAAGATTTTTGCTAGCCCCGGCATCTGCCATCGATACTGAAGCACCTGAGCTGGGGCAGCGGAAATAAAGGACAGCAGGCAGAATGGAGAAATGAAATGAAAGAGGTGAGGGGACAGGAATAGAGGACAGGGGGAGAAGTAATATGTACAAACTATTTACACAATAAGTAATATGTCCAGGTTGTGCGCGTGATTAGTTCAGTTTAGAGGAATTAAATCACACACACGCACAGAACTGTGTAGGTTACAACTGGAGTGGGGCGTCCAGTTATTAATCGTTCAAGGTAGAACTCGCGGAGCGTTCGGTCACTGCGTGTAACTACCTGACGGAGAACAGACGGGACGTCAAGCCCGTGTGTTCGAGGAATGCACAGAGGCTCACCAAAGTTCGCTCACGAGTGCGCGCACTGCCCTGCGGCCACAATAGCGTCTTGATGGAGTCTGGTAGTATGCCCTGCGCCCTATAGGCCGCGAGCATATCGCGACGAGCATCGGCGAACGCGGAGCAGCGAAGGAGCAGATGTTCTAGTGTTTCCACTGCACCGCATCCGTCACACACATCACTCATCGCGATTCCGTGCCGCACCCGTCGTTCCCCGGGCCACACGCAGCCAATGCGCGCGCGGAGGATCATTGCACGTTGCGACCGTGTAAGTGCGCGACAGCCGGTGACACTGTCGATGCGCTCACCTCCCGCGATGCGTGGGTCGGGGTGCTGCTTTCGGAGATGGTCGTGAATGGCCGCACGCACGTCCTCCAGCGCAAGGGGCAGATCGCTGGCAGGTAGTTGGTGTGCAGCGGTCGCGAGGTCGTCAGCTTCTTCGTTGCCGGCGATGCCGCAGTGACCGGGCACCCACTGTGCACGCACGGCACAACCTCTCTGCGCGAGGCGCTCGATGCGCGAGCGAATTTCCCGCACTAGTGGGGTACCGCGGCCGTTAGATTGCAGGCGGCTGAGGGCGGCGCGGGAGTCGCACAGCAGAGCACTCCTGGGCGGCGGAGGGCCGAGGGTGAGCAGCAGGTCCAGCCCGAGCCGGATCCCCATCAACTCCGCCGTGGTGGAGGAGCCCAGGAAGGTTGCGTGTTGCTGGCTGTGCAGTCGCAGGGCGGGGATGGTGGCCGCCGCAGCAAGGGAGCAGCGGTCGCGGGCCACTGAGCCGTCGGTGTACACGAGGAGATGGTCCTGGAGCTCCTCGTGTATGACGGCTCTGGCCAGCTGCTGCACAGCGCAGAGGGGTGTGCTCCGCTTTCCCGCGATGCCGACGATCTCTCGCTGTACCTCCGAGGCAGCAGGCCAGGGCGCGCAGGAGCCGTAGGGGGGTGGGCCTTGGGTCAATTGCTCATACTCGAGCAGCGCCGCGCCCATTCGTGAGCGCGGGTGCGAGCGCATACGCTGCAGCAGCGAGCCGCCGTCCGGTGCGCGGTGAAGCCGGTCGATGTGATTCAGTGCCCTGCGCGCTGCTTGGAGCTCAAGGGGCCACGCTCCTGCCTCAGCCAACGTTGCGGCGCACTGCGAGTTTTTGGGCAGGCCTAGGCACACGCGCAGGGACTTGCGGTGCTGAAGCTCGAGCTTCTTCCAGCACGGCTTGCGCACCGTGACGAGCGGCAGCGCATAGAGCACCGCCCCCAAAGCTGCGGCATTGTACAGACGCAGCGCGGCTTGCTGGGAGATGCCCTGGCCTCGAGCGGTGAGCTTGTGCACGGCGGCGGTGATCCTCTTCATCTGCAGACAGGCCTTGGTCGCCGCGGGGCGGAAGGAAAGGCGCCAGTCGATGTCCAGGCCAAGGTACCGCACCGATTTACGCCAAGGAATCGGAGTCCCGTCCAGTGACAGTGGCGCAAGGTGCGCGCGCGAGCGCGAAACGCAGGCCATGGCCACCGATTTGTCCGCGCTCAGTGACAGACCAAGGCCGCGCAATCTGGCATCGATTGCGGTCAGGGCTCCCTGAAGGCACCCCCGCACGCGGAACGCCTCGCCCGGTGGTCCCCGGCACCACAGAGCTATGTCGTCTGCGTATATGGACATGTACACATGGTGTCGCCCGCTCGTGGGGAGGGAGGCCGGCACCACCGACATGGCCACATTAAACAGAAATGGTGATAGGACAGAGCCCTGCGGCACGCCCATGTCGACCGGGCGAGGCTTGGAGAGCTTACCCCCTACTCGTACGCGCATGGTGCGCCCGCTCAGGAAGCCATGAACGTATCGCAAAAGGCGCCCGCTCACACCGGCCCCCTCAAGCACCGCGAGAATTGGTGCGCGGTGAACGTTGTCAAAAGCGCCCGAGACGTCCAGCAGCAGCAGCAGCGCAACCTGGCCTGCTGCCCTGGCATGCTCCAGCGCTGTAACAACGTCCGATATAGAATCAGCCGTGCACCGCATCCCACGGAAACCCGTCTGCCGCTCGTCAAACAAATCAGCCTCCGCAGCCCGCTCGTTCAGACGCTGCAACGCCATATGCTCCATGAGCTTACCTGCCGCCGATGTTAATGCCACTGGCCGGTATCCGCTCAGCTCCGTAGGTGGGCGCCCTGCCTTTCGGATGGGACAAACGACCGCGGTTCGCCAATCCTCCGGAAGCTCCCCGCGTTCCCACACCAGGTTGATCTGCTGCAGGAGGATCTGTCGTTGCTGCGCATCCAGGTTTCGCAGCATTTGGTATGTCACCCCGTCCGGTCCGGGCGCCGAGCGGCGGCGGCAGCGCTGCAGCGCATTGTTCAATTCCGCCGCGGTGAACGGCGCATCACATGGACCTTCCGAGGCGACGGGCGAGGGACTGGCGTCGCTTCTGGGGCTCTCAGGAGCAGCTATGTTAGCGGCGTTTGCGGGGCTGGGCGGCGCGAACCGATCGGCAAACCGCTCTGCCAATTCTACAAAGCTGAGCCCGCTGGAGATTGCGAGGGCGGCCAGCGGTTGACGGTTTGCCTGTGGTTCGGTGATGCGCCGCAGGGTGTCAAACAGCCTCCGCGAGCTGACATCTTCCTCCATCCTTTGGCATAGTGAAGCCCACTGCCGGCGGTATAGCTTGTTGGCGTGGCGGCGCGCTGCTGCGTCCAAGCGGTTGTAGACAGTCCAGTCGGCGGCTCTGTCAGTCCGTCGCGCCCGTCGCTCTGCGCGATCTCTCTTCTCGCGCAGATTGAGCAGCTTCATATCAGGTGCGGGCTGCCCTGCCCTTACCTCTGCTCGTTGGGTGGCTGCGAGAGCGCTTCGGACTAGACTTGAAAAGAAATCTGCGCCAGTGGCCGCCGCCTCGTCGACCGCCCGCCTGAACGCACTCCAGTTGGTAATGGAGTAGGCACGTTTGGGACGCGCCTCCATCGCAGTGGGTTCAATTAGGATGGAGTAATGATCCGAGCCCCAGAGAGATGGTGATCGGCGCCATGTCGCCTCGATGCCTCTGGATGCGAAGGCAACGTCGATGCAGGAGCCGGTTGTTCCGCGTCGTCGAAAGGTGGGCTCGCCGGTGTTCAAGGGGGTGAGTCCCAGCTGCGTTGCTGCGTCGTGCAGGTCGTCTCCCCGCGCAGAGTGGCGCGCACTGCCCCACGCACTATGGTGGGCGTTAAAATCACCACAGATGATTTGGCGCGGGGCACAGCACGAAGACACAGCACGAAAACACAGCGCGTTCCACGCGACAGCTGGACGCACATAAACACTGGCCACCGACGTGTCAACACCACCGACGCGCACTGTCACCACCACGCACTCCTGGGCATCAGATGTCGCCGCCGCCGAGCCGACGAGGGTGTGCTGGACGTCCTGCCGCACGTATATCGCGCACCTTGATTTCCCGGGGCGATGAGATGTGACACAACAGGGCACTGCAGCACAGGTGGGTTCCTCGCACGTGGTGGCTGAGTGGTAGCCAATGTAGCCAGGTAGCCGCATCTGGGGCTCCCCGTCATGTGAACGTACGTACGTCTCCTGCAGCGCGATAACTTCCGGCGAATCCTGTGCGATGCGAACTCGCATTTCGGCGTACCGCGCCGCAAGTGAGCGCACGTTCCACTGCAGGATGGATGGTATGCGGGAGGGAGTCCGGCGGCTAGCCATCATGCTGGCTTATCTGTGCGGGAGCACCCGCTGCCTCTAAGCAAGCCCGGTGTCCATCGGTGCCCTCCGGGAAAAGTGCGCTGAGGGCGCGCAACGCCAGCTTTAGGCGCGCGATCTCCGCGTCCCGTGCGTCAGGGGGCTGGCCGTGAGAAGCGGCCGCAGGCTCGGGCCGCGCTGTACGGGACGCCGGGCAACCGGATCGCCGCTGCCGCTGCCGGCGCTGCCGTTGCTTCTGTGTCTGCTGCTGCTGCTGCTGCTGGGGTGTTCCCCTGACGACCTGCGCATAAGAAAGAGCGCGCGGCGTCTGCTGATGTTGCTGGGCTGGGGCCGCTGTCTCAGCCTGGACGACGGCTCGGACAACCCGCCTGGACATCGGGGCCATGGATGTGGCCATTAAAGTGGCCACGTGACGCTCTCGCTGCCAGTGCGGGCACGCTGGGTCAATGGCTGCATGCCGCCCCCCGCAGTTAATGCAGCGGGGCTTGCTCGCGCAGGTACCAGGCTCGTGTGGCCCGCCGCAGCGCGTGCATCGGGCAGGAGCACGACACACCTCAGTGGCATGCCCCAGGCTGGCGCACTTGGCACACTGGAGCGGCCGGGGACGGCAGGGGCGGACCGCGAGCCTGCGCTTGAATATGGTGATGAACGCCGGGGGTGTCGGCGCCGCAAAACGGAGAGCGAGTGTGCTGCCCGACAGAGACGCCGACACCATCGGTACCGTTGACTCCGCCGCCGCTAGCAGCTCCTCCGCCGTCCTGCGCCCGTCCACACCGAAGACCAGGCCGGAGCTTTGATTCCGAGGAGGAGGCTCCTTGGCGCAGACCGGCACGCCGCGGATGACGGCCGTGGCTAGCAGGGCCTGGAGAGCATCGCTGCTCCCCGCGTCCACTGCCACCACATTCCGCCGCATGTTTACCCGGACGGCGAGGACGCCCGGGCGGGATCCGATCTCCTCGGCCAATTCCCAGCCCTGTTCCCTGGTGAAGGCGGTGCCCCGGTTCGCCGGCCGAAACAGCACCGTCCCCACCAGGCTGGACGGGACCTCCACGGCAGCCGCGGCTCGCTCCAGGGCAGCTCTCCGACGCCGCTGCGCCTTGGTGGTGATAATGCGCCACGGGACCAGGCTCGCCCCAGCATCAGCGTCGCCGCTGCCTGCGGCGTATTGCTGCGGCGCGCCGCGGAGTTGGGCACGCTCGGTGCCAGCAGACGAAGCCCCAGCCGCAGCCTGGTCTCGTGCGGCGGGATTTGGTGAGGTCGCACCCGTTTTTCTTCCGGACGCCGTCGCCCCACCAGCAACAGCAGCAGCATCAGCAGCAGGCTGGAGGTGGGCTCCATGGGGCTCCTGCTGGGAAGGCCCTGCTCCTTCGAGTGTGGAGGGAGAGGGAGCAGTGACGGTGGGGGGCCTTCGAGCTTCCCGCTTGGCCACCGCGATGTCCCTTTTGGTTTCCGAGTCTCTCTCCTCCTCGGACCCCGTTGAGCGTCGCCGTTTCCGGAGAGCAGACTCGTCCATTGGGGTGCACATGCTCTCCTCGGCTGCAGGTGTCCGCGGTGAGCCCGCAGCAGCAGCATCAGGGGGAGAGGGTATCACAGCCGGTTCCCCAGGAGCAGCAATGGCGGCAGGAAGCGCAGGGGTGGCCAGAAATGGCGGGGAGGGAGCCGCCATGGAGTTCTGCGTCTGGTGAGCGAGCGCCATGGCATCCCGCAAGGCTAGAACGCGTGGGTCCGCAGGCGACACGTCCAAGGTCCCGATGACGGACTCAAGGTTCTCCGAGGTGGTGATGAGCGCCGCCGTCAGGCACCTCACCGTGTCCCGCAGATCAGCGATCTCGGCCTGCATTCGCCGAATGGTGCTGGACGACCTTCCTCTGGACGGCGTTCGTCTCCGTGATCGTGAGCGAGAGCGGCCTGCCCTGCGTTGCTGATTGTCACCGCCAAACACAGGCCTTCGCTCGTTCACGGTGTCTGTGGCCTCCATGGGAAGACCCCGCAACGCCGCGAAGCCTTAGGCCCAGCGTCCGAAGGAGCAGAGAGCTGAAAAACACGTCCGCTCGCTTCGAACGCCCACCGAAGAAATTCAGAGGTGCGGAGCAAAAAGTAACCTTCGGCACGATATCATTCCACAAACTTGTGTTCTGGGCTAGGCACTGGGTAAATGAGTTCATCACAGTGAATTACCTACCGCAATTTTATTTTGAAGAAACTATTACCATTGTTTGCCTTGCTTCAAGATCACACAAATCAGAGCAATGCGCTAAATGAATAGAAATACGCAGACCAGTTAATTGAAGAAGGAGGAAAGAGACCTAATTATAGTTGTTGCTGCTGCCATGTTCATCCTGCTTCCGTATTAGCTTGCATTTCGGGGCGACAATCGCTCTAAAAAAGAGGCTAGATAGAGCGATTTCGTTCCTAAGCAAAGACAATCGCGACCGACAGTTCAACATGGGCTAGGAAAGAAATCCGTTAGTAGATAAAAAAGATGGGCGTGGCTCCACGGTAAATTTTGGATACCTGTACACTGTGGCATCAACGAAGAGAAAGAAAATGAAGTTAACAGAAATCAAGCTGATTTCCGAAAAAGCATGCGACAAACACATAACTGACTTTAACTCAATACTATATTTTTGGGCATTTCGTCTCTTTCAATCCCAGCAGAAGATACAAATTTCCCTTAGCCCTCAAACTTTTGTTCCAGCGTCTAGTGTGGGTTGGTGACAAGAACAAGATGATTAATAGGAAAGTATTCCGGGTGTACCTAATCTCTCAAATATCCAGCAGATGCTGGCAATGTATCTATTTGCATCTTATAAGCTAAACTAACTGCTCTTCACTCTAATAAAGCAAGGAAGTCAAATGTGTTAAATAACCAAAAGGAAAATAAATGTAGATTTTAGGCGCGAACGGGTCGCAGTATCAATCATTAGAAGCCAAAATCGTTCGCGCTAGTGTTGAATCGATAAACTGCCACTGTAAACAACCAATAGCACGGCGTATCCTAAATGAAAGGTATTTAGCCGTACATTTTTTTTTTGCTGAGCAAGAGTGGAGCGATTATCAATGGCGGGGCAGTCGATCACGTCATGCCCGCTTGATTTGATACAGAAATGTGTGCAATTGAGATGAGTAAATGAGAAACAAAGAAATCACTCGCCCCAAAAGTAAAGAAAAAAATACAAAACACCACGCTGTTGCTGTACCCTGCGTAAGAGGTACAGTACCTAACAGCAGCATACTTCTCCTGCTTCTGACAAACATATCGCCTTTAAAAACAAAGATTCAGGCCATTCGCTCGACGCTGCATATGAAAGGACGACATTTTTACCGGCAAATATTATTATTCAATTCCGCACAATCTGTCCATCAGGGCTTCACTCATTGAAGCGAAAACTTCACCACGCTACCTCGTAACAATTTCGCGGCGCTTGCGGTTTTGACCTTCAAGTGAGCCAGAGGTCAAACGCCTCACGGCGCGGTTCAGGTGTCCACCGATATCTATATGAGACAGTTGCTACGCCATTTCCTTTCCTCAAAACCAGTTCCGGTGTTCACCGATATATGTGCGACAGTTACTGCGCCATTTCCTTTCTTCAATGTGACTTCACTACGGCGTCCCTCATAGCCTGAGTCGCTTTGGGACGTTAAACCCCAATAAACCAAACCAAAAATTTCTTGAATTTTCTTCGAAAGCAAAGCAAAGGCGCATAACTGGCCCCCTGGAATGTTGAACACCTTAGCCGCGCTTTAAGCTACGTGGCTGTAGTGGCAGATGCGCGCTGCATGCGTTAGCATTTACAACGTTGTAGCAGAAACGCGGCACTGAAGCTATAGACCGTCGGCTTTCTTCGTGGTCACTGGCGTTAGCGTTGACAACGCTCTAGACGCCGACGATTTTGAGCAAAGGAACGCGCATAACTGGCTCCCTGGGGCAGTGGACGCATCAATCGCGCTTTGAGGTACGTGGCGGTGGGAAGAGACAGATGTGTGCTGCATGTATTAGCGCTGACAGCGCTGCGGCAGACACGTGCCTCTGCAGCAATAAGCCGCAGTGTTCAATGCTTCATCGAGTGATGTTATTTTTTTTTAATTGGTTTTGGGGGAAAGGAAATGGCGCAGTATCTGTCTCATATATCGTTGGACACCTGAACCGCGCCGTAAGGGAAGGGATAAAGGAGGGAGTGAAAGAAGAAAGGAAGAGAGATGTGCCGTAGTGGAGATCTCCGGAATAATTTCGACCACGCGGGGATCTTTAACGTGCACTGACATCGCACAGCACACGGGCGCCTTTGCTGACAGGTGCCTTTGCAGGCGCCTTTGCTGAGAGGTGACCAACCTCTCGCGATCAACCATTAAGTGCCATCTAGCAGGGTGTGCGCATTGCCTATCCAGTGGATGGAACACACTCAGCGAGTGCAAGCCGCATATGCTTGTCAGATATACCAGAGCTTTCGCTCTATAACGAGGTTTAGCAGTAGTTGGACCGCAGCAATTTTTTTTTCGCATCCAAAAGACGCTGGACGGGTGAAAGATATCTGCACACTTTGTCATTTCCTCAATGCAGTTCTAAAATTATAAAATCTAGCTAATGTATCTCTACATATTCAGTGACAGCTGTGACAACCGTTAATGTTATGCTTGGTGTTGGAATAAGGTGCAGCTCCTCTTTCCTCTTGGTGGGCACCTGACCCATTCGGTGAAGGAAGCGGTGAAGGCCAGGTTCGTAGGAATGAGAAAGAATTTCTGTAGGAAAGGAAAAGCTCCGGTTTAGTTTCCATCGCCTCATGTTCTTTAACACGCCGTGACATAGCGCTCCACATGGACCCTATAGCTGGCGTCCGCGAATTCGCGGACACCAGCAGAACACCTTGGGCACAGAGTCACGACGAACAGTGATAATCTGATGCGAATTAGCTTTAAAAACGTGAACTAAGCACTTCTGGCACTAGTAATGGTGAGATTGATTGATTGATTGATTCAATTTTATTTCTCAACATTCATACAAGGCATGCTTGTGAAGACATCTGGATCCCTAGCTAAAAGCTAGTTGGGATCCATGCAATTCAGTTTCAAAGAAAATTGCAGGCATAACTAAAATTAATTACATACATATAAAAGCTCATGAAATTAGAAATACATAAATGGGTACATAGAGCAACAATATTCAGAGCACCAAGCCTCTTTTACATACGCATACAAACACACAAAAATACATGAAAAGAAAAAACGCTGGCTTCACTCATTGTTTATAATATTTCTTCAATGACTCAGGAAGAGTTTTACTATGTTTGAGTTCACTTGGAAGCTTGTTCCAAGCGATATTGCAGGTCACGCTCCCCCAAGAGTTCCGAACAAGAGTATTGCCATTTATGCCCATTTTAATTTGGAGTATGTCACACCAGGTCAGATTTTCCAGTCTTCATAGTGATGGACCTCGAAGGTGTTGATCATGAAGGTTTCGAGATTATATTTTCCTGGTTCAATCGCACAGGATGCTAACTACTACGCTAAAGGTTCGTTGCGATTCAGATCTGACCTTGAGTAATCTAATTTGGCGCCTAAATTTTATCGCGGTGTCTGTGCGGCCCAGGATGCCTGCTCTTTTGACTTTATTCAGCAGTACAGGGCTCGCGTAGGGCTGCAGAAATTAACTCTGAGTCAGCGTCACCGTTGTGTTTGGATGAATTCATTTCTTACGGCAAAAGTTTTGAGTGGTGCACTAGGGCTATTCAGAGCGCCCTTACCTTCTCCTTCTTCATCACCGTAGAGTCAGGATAATGATGGAAACTTTCAACACTCGCACCCTGCAACGGCCAACGGTGTGTCCCACGAAACGAAAGAAGCTAACCGAGGATTCAGAGTGTGTCCCAACTGCTCTGAGGAGTGGGCATGTGAAGAAATCGAGGTAAGACGAAGTATCTCTTTTTTTTTGTGAAGTAAGAAAACCTCAGAGGCGACTACACAGATTGCAAAAGCGTACATGCGTGCTCCCTTGTATGCGATAATAATTATTCACTGAAAGGTGTTAACGCAGTGAAAGAAATAATGGCGAAACGATTCTGCTTAGATGCCCGTCGCCGGCGTGGGGCCTCGGGACGCTGTTCTGGATAGATTGTAGCTTGAATTGTCTGCCGGACCGCTCCGATCTGTTTTTGACGCTAGGTGTCTTTGGGCAACCTGCTCAGTTTGCTCTGGGAATCAATGTGCTGCACGTTTGGCAGCGAACACGGTGGCTACTTACCGTAACGAACACGAGCCTCTTCCATACCATAGTTATGATGAACAGGACTGGCTGCTGCGCGCGGTTTTCCGGTTATTATTGTGCAGTTCAAATGACGTCACGCACAGGACGTGCAGCCGTCGCCCGATCTAGACCTGTTCAACCCTAGGTCTTGCGCGGATTGCTGGTGCCGCCTCATCAGTTCTGCTCCGTCTCCGGACCAGCCTTCCTGAGGCACCACCAGAAGAGGCCCTTCACTGAGCATATCAAATACAGCTTGTAATTGATTAAATATTTTAGAGGAATTCCGCATGGTGGAGTAGATTTGTAATAGGGGAGTAATTACTCATCGACCTTCACCTAATCGCAGCCATATGGCTACAAAGGAAAGCTTGTAATTCTTTTCAGGAGCAGGTTATATAAGAAACGGGGAGTCTCATAGTCGATAGCGTCGTGTTTCGTAAAATGAAGCAATAGTCAGACACAATTTATTTTCTCAAATTTATAACAGCCTGCTTCATAGTGAGGAATTTTCATTTCGGATGTGTTTTTTTTTTTTTGCGGGCAGTCGTTCATGAGCAGGACTAGCCGAGAACTAGCTACTGCAGCATAATACCAAACATTAGAAATTGCTTCGAGTAGAAATGAATGTAAAAGTTTTATTACTTTCACTGGCTTTCCCACCAAGCATTGTGAACAACTCTTTGTTCTTCTTAATGAACGTCTGCTTAGTATGACGTTGAAAATTTCGCGACAAGGCGTGCTTTATGGACACTTTTATGGGAACTATTTATGGAAACATGTATTTTTATATCACAGGGAGGGTTTTGATATAGGCATTCAAGACTGAGTGCAATCAGCGATTATCCACAAAAAATTCTAAGGACATTCACGATACTCTGTTCCGAAATTTGAGCACTGCTCTGTCTGCTTCGGCCGCTCGAAAGGCGGGAAGCTCGTTTAGCAGCAGTGGCAGCGGAGTATTTCCACCGATTGCGTTGCTCATTCTTCCCAAAGAACTGGCCAAGACTAATTTGTACTGTATTATAGAGGCATACGGGGACAGCAACGGTGCTCGTGTAAAATTCAGGGTTATTAGAAATGTGTATAAAGTCATCACACTTAGTTACACCTTCAGGAGCATTGAGAAGAGCGGCACAATCTTGATAATGCATTCAGATGTCCTGCTACAAAACACAATGCGCTAGTTTAAGAGGCATCTAGTGGTTATAGCTTGCACTCAAGGAATGACCCACAGCATCAGGACAATACCAGAGAGGGAAGGCGTCCAAGTCATGGGTTAAGCGCTTAAAAATGCTGCCAGCGTATGTTTCACCAACAACGACCCCAAGGAAAAAGAAAGGGAAGAGGAAACAGCGGATATTTTGGCAGAGATCGCACGTGTTGTGTTCAGGATCAATACTCTGAGCTGAGACACTTGAATGCGTGGTTCAGCGGTTCGACAGCTGCATATTGTGTACGCCGTCACCCATAACGGTCTATACGCGCAGCAACTGCTGGTGCTGTGCGTGGTGTAAAACTGCGCAGTCAGGCATTCCTGCTATCTGTTATATCAGCTGTATTAGACATTCTCAGGTAGAGATTCTTATAATGGACAAAAAGCGTAGTTAGTTAAAGATAGCATGAGGGAAATTCGGCGGTTTCAACACAGCGCCACCTGAACGCCCTGAAATCGAGTGCCTTTATTTTAAAAGTACTAAAGTACCGGCTATAATACTATGCGCATGCTTTGGAGAAGAAACTCATTTCACGCTCTACCTTTTGAAACTCGCTGTTACCCAATACACTCATTATCAAAGTCCGCTGGTTTGCTCGCGTATAAACCCGAGAAACCATAATGTCTTCTGTTCGGAACGCGGGACAAAACTTCAAGCCACGAAGAGTGCTTGACCATATTCTGGCCGCACTTCTACAGTGCTTTAATAATAATAATAATTGGTTTCTGAGGAAAGGAAATGGCGCAGTACCTGTCTCATATATCGGCGGACACCTGAACCGCGCCGTAAGGGAAGGGATAAAGAAGGGAGTGAAAGAAGAAAGGAAGGAAGAGGTGCCGTAGTGGAGGGCTTCGGAATAATTTCGACCACCGGGGGATCTTCAACGTGCACTGACATCGCACAGCACACGGGCGCCTTAGCGTTTTTCCTCCATAAAAACGCAGCCGCCGAGGTCGGGTTCGAACCCTGGTACTCCGGATCAGTAGCCGAGCGCCCTAACTACTGAGCCACCGCGGCGGGTCTCTACAGCGCTTTCAATGACGAATTTTTCCGAGAAACAATAAGCTGGCCAGGAATATCCCGAGTGCAAATGTATTCAGTGTATTCCCCAATCAGTGTGCTGTATATAGAAAAAGAACACTATACGTTATCGCGGCACATGTGTACTTATCTACGCAAGAAGAGGTGGAAAGCGGACAACAAACGTATAATTTTTACCTTTATTTGAGTTAGCAGTACACCCCACTCTACGCGAAAATGCCGCTGCATGTGTTTCAAGCGTTTCAATTGAGGCGAAACGCAAATGCGCCCGTGTGCTGTGCGATGTCAGTGCACCACGTTAAAGATCCCCAGGGGGTCGAAATTATTCCGGAGCCCTCCATTACGGCACCTCTTTCTTCCTTTCTTCTTTCACTTCCTACTACGGCGTGGCTCACGCGTCCGCTGATATGTGAGACAGATACTGCGCCATTTCCTTTCCCTTTAAACCAATTTTCATTTCATTTTGTATTTGAAGCCTTCACCCACCCTGCACTCACCTCCACCATACAGAAACTTTCAACTGCGAGATGCTTAAACAGCAGTGCAATGATAGAGTGACGATGAAATTAAATTCTAAGGAGAATGGGGGAGGCGACCATTGTAAAAGTGAACATGTGCAAGAAAACTGTTAAACCAGTACTACCATGACGACTTGTAGAGCGATGTACGATCGTCTATTTTTTCGTCCATGATTCATTGCTCAGGTTGTAAACAAATTAAGTTTTCGCAACTTCTTAAGCAAACACATGGATATAGAGTAAATGGAGGTTTTGCTGTCGTTTGAGGCAAGCATGGTAGATAATTGGGCAATAATTTTCAGTTCTGGTTAGTTTTAGACGTTATTGTGAAATGAAATAAAGCTCTAAATAATTTTAAATAAAATTAATGTATCAGCATATTAGGAACTACAGGAAGCAATGCTGTTTTTTTTTCAGTCTAATTCAGGTGGACTTGCCACTGGGTGTTTCGTGTGGATGACCTCATACCGCGTTCTTGTTTCCAGATATGCATTTTCGATACTGCAGTTCGTCATCCGCAATGACGCAAGCAAAATACCGACGTTCGGCGCTAATCTTCTTTTTGCTGGGACGCAGCAGTTGCATGGGATGGCTCCGTAGCCTTAAGCCGTTCGGAGACAAATCGATATCAGCAAAAGCTGCGCCACATCTAGGAGCACACTCGAGCCCGATGCTTCCTCGCTGAAAGCGATTACTGTGCAGGTCACGCGCGGGCCCCATAACACGCATTTAAAAATCAAATTCATGTGTTTCTCATTGTTTATTCTGGCACATAAATTACGTAAGTCTATTCTGAACATTCTCCGTATGCGCAATTAGCTATACGGACGGCATTAGTTGAAAGTTAGTGGTGTGTGACACATGCTGCCTGCTCTTGAACGCGTCTGCACTTGCCCTTCGCTAAGATTTGTTTAAGTTGGCCCTCCCAAGGCACCAGGAGAGACACCACCATAGCAGCTGGCCTTTTTTCAGATGTTAGATGTTATCTTTGCGTATTATTCAAAACTATTGTCCTGTACTAATGATTGAACCAATATCGTAATGAGTAAATCTATTACTCCGTCAATAAATGAATCAATCAAGGCTGTAATTTATCCTGCCAGAAACATCCCAATTGCTTAAATACGAAGTTGTCACAGAGAGGCAATGGCTGTGCCGCAATTTTTCGCTTCAAGTTTATTTGCCCGTGTGCATTATAAAAGTACTGAGCTGCTATTTCTCGAACCCTTGTTCGCTGAAACAGGCGCACGCTGAAGAGTGCTTCAAGAGTCACATGGAACGCCAAGAGACCGGGAAAGAAGCGGCTTCCAGAGGGCATGAAAAACATGCAATAACATGTCCAGAGGACCAAAATCAGAACGAAATTCATTCCAAAAGGTGAATACTTCGCTGTTTTTACATGTTCTCGAGGTAGCTCAGTTTTCTGATGCAATGACTTCATACGAGTGAAGACGCTTATTGGTGTGATTTAATAGCAACAGCAATGGTAGTTTTGTACTTTCTCGTATAATAACTATACAGACTAAGTGGCTTTTCTACCCCTTTGAAGTAACGACGACAATACGTCTGCATAGACCAAATTTGGTGAGCTAAAAGACAGACTGCGCGCCGAGTCAGCCCTGTGGCCATTTCAACAAATAAATGTTAAGTCCTTGGTAGCAAAATACTATAGGAGAGAAACTGTGGCCTCGTGCAAGCGAAGACCGCGATAGTACGGAACAAGGAAAAAAATCTAATCAGCTGATACATGAAAAACTGCGCCATTGCTATCCGTACGGAGGGAAAGAATACTACTTCAAGAAAGGCTTAGTGGCATCGGAGCCATCAGCAAGCGAGAAGGTGTACGAAATTTCTCGAAACATGCTTGAGCGTGAGTTGCGTGGAGCACGTAAAGTGTATATGGTATTTCTTTGAGTGGTTGAGGTGTGCGGTTCAACAGCGATGGACAGCGATGAGAACGGCAAGTCGTCGTCGCGCCGCATTGCATTCGACGCCCTCGGGCTCAGTATCGTCTTGCTAGGAGGACAGACTGCACCAGACGACAGCGACAGTGGCGAGGAAAGATGGCGCCGAAACAGCGTCGGGAGTTAGGGAGTGAACTTTGCTACGACTACGGCATTGCCGGAACACTGTGGCTGTATACACGCACGGCTCTATTGCTGTTCTCGAACTAAGAACGCAATTATAAGTCTGTCGTATACGTCTTAAAGTATATTGAAGCCAACTGCAAACGCGCATCACTCTAACAAAGCTAGACATCGCGCGAATAATTTCAACCCGTATTGAATCCTGCTACTGGGGCTACATATTCCCCTACTATGCACCGTACATAACCCACGTTTTCGGAACGATGAATACTTTGTAGTGGTAGTCTAGCGGCGAGTGCCTGGCTCTCAGTCGACGAGACAGAAGGTCGATTCCCACCAAGGTCACAAAATTTATTTTTTTCTTGTGTTGCTGTTTTTGGATATGACAGCACCCCTTCGTTGCTAGCTGCGGATTAACAGAACGCTCTAAGGTATAATTCTTAGCCCAAACGGTTAAGCTTAGTATGGTACCGTGTTGTGTCGCTCCAATTTTCACCTCAGAGTAAGATAATGAATCAGAGTATGCCTTAGTTCTCGAAACCATCGTGTATTATTATGATAGCGATTAGGTGCACGGAGCTAATACAGCCAAGTTTAAGGGGCCAAGATGTGTTACTGGTTGCTACACAAGTGAACGGACAAGCGCTTTTACTGATCTGAAGACAGCTGATTGTATAGTCACAGCGTCATAATTTCTGGATTCAAGACATTCCCACTCACATAATTTAAATTTTCTAATAATGTCATATTTCTAGCCACCAGAGTGATAAAGAAGGGAGTGATCCATGCAAATGCTTGGAAGAGGAAGTCAGGAAACTGAGAGACCTTATAAAGGTGAGTTACATTTCGTTTATTTACTGCGTATAGCGCTGCCAAATGTGCTGGTTCGGCATTCACAGCAAGGAACTGAGATAAGCGGCTAAGGAATACTTCAGACGCTTCTCCGGCTCAAACCGGCAGCTTAAAGTCGCAAATAAGGGACGATAGAACGTTCGCAATCTAAAATGCACACTTTGCTATCATCGTTAACCACGTTGAACACACACACACACACACACACACACACACACACACACACACACACACACACACACACACACACACACACACACACACACACACACACACACACACACACACACACACACACACACACACACACACACACACACACACACACACACACACACACACACACACATATATATATATATATATATATATATATATATATATATATATATATATATATATATATATATATATATATATATATATATATATATATATATATAAGCAGATAAGTTAAATGAAATGAGGGGCCCGTTTGACAAACCTATGAAGGGAGCTAACAGTCACCGAAACCAAGGCGCAAGGGAATGTTTTTTCATGTGTTGTGCTTATCAGTGGGATATTATAGTACTTAGATTAATAAATCGTTTAAGGAAAATTAATTATGAAGCAGCAGAAAAAACAACCATGCCGCCGGTGGGATCCGAACCCACGACCTCCGAATATCGCGTCCGGTGCTCTTACCAGAGCTACGGCGACGGCTGTCCAATCTGCTGCTCTCTTGGGTATTTATGTTCACTGGGTGTAAGCGAACCTTGAGAAGGTGCATAGGGGAATGTTTCTATTTTTTTAATTTGTAGTGCCAATCAATTGGTTTAAAGAAAATTACTTATAATGCAGCAGAAAAAACAACCATGCCGCTGGTGGCATTCTGCTGCTTTATAAGCAAATTTCCTTAAACCAATTGATTGGCACTACAAATTAAAAAAAAAATTAGAAACACTCCCCTATGCACCTAGGTTTCGGTGACTGTTGGCTTCCTTAATATGTTTGTCAAACGAGCCACCTCATCAGGTGAAGTAAAGTTCTTTCAGTGGGCCTGAATGAGCACTCATGCTTATTCCCAGGAAGGGGCAAGCCGCTAAATGAGTGTTCTTATATCCCATATCTCCCCCCCCCCCCCCTAAAATATTGGGGGGGAGATATGGGATATAAGAACACTCATTTAGCGGCTTGCCCCTTCCTGAGAATAAGCATGAGTGCTCATTCAGGCCCACTGAAAGAACTTTACTTCACCTGATCATTTATCGGTCTCATGTGTTTATGAATACTTGATTAGTTGGCTTTTCTCGTGCCTCTGCGCTGTTTAAGCGAAGGACACAGTCAACGTGTAGGATCACTAAGAGGTCAAGATCACATGATCTCGGTAT
Source organism: Amblyomma americanum (assembly GCA_030143305.2). NCBI lineage: Eukaryota > Metazoa > Arthropoda > Arachnida > Ixodida > Ixodidae > Amblyomma > Amblyomma americanum. The sequence goes on from JARKHS020025805.1 coordinate 24,559, forward strand.
GCTTCTAAATCACGAAGCCAAACACATTTCTGCTCTAAACTTAACTCGATCTAAACAAGATCATGCGCTCATTATGACTCCTTATACATCTGAACCGGGGACCTTTGTTGGTGCACTCATCACTTCGGCTCACGACTCAAGTGACTCAAGATAAATTTTGGCTGACTCATGTAGGTCAACTCACGACTCATGCGGGGTCACTATAGAAGCCTCTGTTTTTTTTTTGCTCCCGAGTTCAGCCCAAAACGAGCATGAGTTTGAACGGAAAGATTGTGAAGGAGGCTATATTAACTCATCTTGTGTGGCAAATTTTATTTTCAGTAAAGATTTGGGAGTACTTTATTGAGCTGTAGACAATTTTAAGCCACTTGATAGATCAAAAATCTAACCATTGTCGTGCATGTTTTTCTCTTTCAATTTTTATTTTCACTGTATTCTCATATTCCTTCGCAGTTGCGTACATTTAAACCGCCAATTAGAGACTTCTCCTGAGCCCTTCTTAAAACCTGAGCTACAGCTTCTGTATGGCCGCTTTTGCCCTTTCTTTTTGTTTTATCAGAAAGTTCCTCGCCCCGCATCTCTTTCGTTTTCAGGCGCTCAGTTAAAGGTTAATGCTCAAGTGACCACATAAGCAGCCGGAACCTTGTGCACAAGTTTATCCCCTTTTTATTGTTTATTAATCATTTTATTCTACCTCAATGAAGTGCATTCAACAACAGAAATAAATTTCTCAATCTAGGAAGAAACCCTGCGCAAAAAATAAAAAAAAACAGGGCGTAGTGAGAGGGGGATATGCGAGCGTCAAACGGTATAAAATATAATAAAAACCAGCCGTAGTCGCTGAGGCTGACCTTGCTTATCTCCAATTAGATAATGATCTCTCTGCACTCCGGTAATGAGTTTTGATGGTATCCTCAAATCACGTATGGATAACCCAGAATAATTGAAATTTAAGCCGTTGTCAGCCCGAGATAGCCGGCTGGCCCTATGAGCGCGGAGACTTGTTGGCTGAAATTATTGGAAATTGCTGTTAGGTTTGTCTTCCGAAAGGAATTCAAACTTCGAAGAGCGCAAAGCACATTAGTGCGAGAATTCGAAGCCTCTAAAAATGAAAAGTAAATTTGACTTTTGCCAGGAAATTCATATGACATGCTTCATTTATTTTGTGATTGGAATTTTATTTCACCACTGAAAGTTCAGGCAAAAGTAATTCTTTTATGAGTAGCTAAGTACACCGCTTACTTCATTTCCAATAGTTTTTCAAAAAAAGCTTTTCTGGGCGCAGCGCTTAGAAAAACAGGGCTTGAGGCTTTGAAAATTTGCACCGCTCACTGCTACTTGTTTGATGCAGCCGAAATGTTGTTTTGGTTTCGAAATGCATGGTATGTTATAAAGCTAGCAACTTGCCAAAACTTTCTCTTTCGTCAGCGTGGTCAAAGTCTTTTAATTCTTCCAGGACTAGCATTTTTTTTTCTTTCGATCAAAGCGCCATCTAACAAAAAAATAAAAATACGTTTTCTAAATCGAAATTTTTTGTTTCACTCTGCCTGTCTCTTGCAGCGCCTAGAAGAAAGGATTGAAAACCTGGAGGCGCCTTTGAGGAGAATCATTACGGAACTGAAAGCCAAGGAGAAGTCATACAGTAGAAGCACTGATGTTTAGTGCTCAACGTTAAAAGCATGCAACAACCCTGTAAAGGTTAAGTACCGATTAAAAACAAGCATTATAAAGTACGTCCTAGTATTGAATAAAATTGGTGTTGGCTGAAAGCAGCCGTCGTTAGCTACTTTAGGCCCACCTGCTATACACAATAAAAGGTGTTGGAGAAACCATTCAATTAATACAAATCTAATTACATCATTAAGGTAAAGAGCAATACTTCTCGACAGCCCCACTCTATGCCAATACTGCAGTGCTGGCAATATACCCGCCACATATTCGCGGCATTAGCTGTTTTTCCTTGTTTAGCAGCAGCTCCGTAGTGTGTGTGTGTGTGTGTGTGTGTGTGTGTGTGTGTGTGTGTGTGTGTGTGTGTGTGTGTGTGTGTGTGTGTGGTGTGTGTGTGTGTGTGTGTGTGTGTGTGTGTGTGTGTGTGTGTGTGTGTGTGTGTGTGTGTGTGTGTGTGTGTGTGTGTGTGTGTGTGTGTGTGTGTGTGTGTGTGTGTGTGTGTGTGTGTGTGTGTGTGTGTGTGTGTGTGTGTGTGTGTGTGTGTGTGGTGTGTGTGTGTGTGTGTGTGTGGTGTGTGTGTGTGTGTGTGTGTGTGTGTGTGTGTGTGTGTGTGTGTGTGTGTGTGTGTGTGTGTGTGTGTGTGTGTGTGTGTGGTGTGTGTGTGTGTGTGTGTGTGTGTGTGTGTGTGTGTGTGTGTGTGTGTGTGTGTGTGTGTGTGTGTGTGTGTGTGTGTGTGTGTGTGTGTGTGTGTGTGTGTGTGTGTGTGTGTGTGTGTGTGTGTGTGTGTGTGTGTGTGTGTGTGTGTGTGTGTGTGTGTGTGTGTGTGTGTGTGTGTGTGTGTGTGTGTGTGTGTTTTGCTGGTATCGCTTAATGTTAAATAGACGTCAAAGGAGAAAAAATGTGGGTACGCGTTAAAAAAAAGGCCTCATCAACACTTTTAAGTGAAGTGATTCAAAGTTTAAAACTTCGATCATCAAAGAAGCTTCCGAATGGGAGGCCTTAGAACTGGTTTTCAACCAGGCAACAGAGCGGCATTGCTCGATAAAACAATTCGAGATGCTGCTTCATCTGAACGACGTGCTGCGTCGGCCGCTGCTCTGCTGTCCGAGTAAGCGTCACTGTCTCATTGCCCGAGCTCATTTCATGTTTTAGACTCCTTTCATTCCTCTTAGTAGCAACGCAGACTCGATTACATGCCCTGGGTTACGTGTTCTCGAAATCATAAGTCCTCGCAAAGGTCCCTTTGTCGCTGTGATTTTATTTCCGATAAGGTATAACTCGACTTGGTTGTTTAATGAAAGTTACTTTCCTCTGCTTCGCCATGTTCTGTTTTTCATCCATCTCCTCATATGACCTCTTATTAGTCTGATCACAAGCTTAGTCTTTAGCCTCCAAGAGAGGTAGAGAGTGTAGCTGCAAGAGGTGCAATCAGACTCTATGTATTCACGTAATCAGTACCGCAAAAAGGGGCTCGAAGCCGTAACCTACCAGAGACACCTTCCTCGAGCTTCACGAATGTGACTGGCTTCCTACAACAATTAAGTGGCTCACGGAAGCGGGGTCACAAACATAAAAAAACAGGTACTGGAGATAGCAGAAGAGGGCAGTTGTAAAGTAATCTAGGCATTTTACGACGCCGACGTTATCACCTGCTTGATGCGGATGCCACCTGCTGAGGAGCCATTGGCGCATCCAAGACTAACGAGGTGCGAGGTGAGTCTAAATCCTCTGCCTGCATTCTTTAATTTTTGGCCTTTTTAACATTTGTTTTCTTGTTCTCAGAGACACAGTAAGGAATTCGTTCTTTGAACAGCGATGAAACTCTCTAGCTGCTAAGGCTATTGCAACAAAACAATGAGTATTGGATATGTAGAGAGCACTTAGCCGAAGTTGGCTACCGCAACTACGAAAGGTCTATGCATGGGAAGCGAGACTTTCTTGAGACCACCTTTTTTTGCGTCTTGAGACTTTCTTTTATTAACCTTTCTCAGCTCTGAAAGCAACCACTGAAAATAGAGCACACTTTTGTCCATAAGATGCAATCAGTAACACTACCAGGGTAGGCTGCCAGGATGCTTCGCACCCTCCTCAAATCCGTAGTTTAAGAAAATTTACTTCGCTTTGGGAAGCCAGGTGGAGCTATTTCTCTTCTACGTTGTTCTACTATCAGTTATTAAAACCTACCGTGGCTTGATCATAAAGGTTCTAGCAGTCAAATGGACATATATGTTGGCATATTACACTATCCAGTAGAGCCCTACACTGAAAGTGCAATTTTTCAATGGTAGCGGATACTACATAATGTAGACAAAGTTCTGATGAATTTTCCTTCGTAAGGAAGAAAAATGCTAGATTTAAGGACTTCTCAGGCTGAATACTACATTACGGCAATAAAATACTAGCCAACTATAGAAGTACTTAAACAAGATTCCGGCTGGTGATGATTAAGGACATCAAAGACTATATGTGCTAACGCATCTTCCCCGCTGGCCGTTAAGATTCAGAAGTGTTTCAATCTTCACCCCCCGTAATCTTCACCCCCCCCCCCCCCCCGGCATCCAAACACGTCCTTTACAAATCGGTGTATATGCGGGAAAATGCATCTGAATAATCGGTCGTTAAATTTTTCAAGTTATCAAAACAGAATAAGCAAAGTGAAGGTTCACGCAGTGATCACTTAGGTACTGAAGTCGAAGAACTAGTCACATGAGAATGGCTCTATTTATTTTCCTACCGCTTTTCAAAATGCTATAAAAAAATGGTTTATTTGTTGAGCTTGAGGCTTCACTTTAAAATATGAATTTTTTGTTGAATTTCTCTCTTGATCTTGTTGTTGGAAATAGTGTTGGTGATGACAGTTATACGATACTTGACGTCTTGCAGATGCAATCGCTCTCAATCATGTTGCTCGAGAATACTTCCCGACAGGTTAACTCTTTGTTAAGCATCGATAAAAAAGAAAGAAAGAGGAAAGCAAGGAGAAAAATATTTACAGCTAACTGACTCCTAATGGGACTTAGATATATATTTTGCTGATAGATGTTATTTCAGGTCTTGAGAGGTTAGGCCTAGTTGAATTAGGGCTTGTACACTCTTTGTTAATACTTCAAGAGCAAAAAAACGGTTTTTTTTCGTAAATAGAAGGCTTTTCACTCTCCGACACGCTTGAGGTGGACTCTTAAAGTAATGTTACAAGCGGCCTATTTTGGGCGCACAGGCTACGTGGCATCAAACTTCACATCTTACAAAGAACCACGTGCTTCGTGCTTTAAAAAAATGGCAATATCACCATTCGAATGCAAGGCAGTTAAGACCGTCGAAGCGATTACAAGTCCCAAGCAGCACAAGTTATCTGCCCGATATTGGAAATATATTGTCATTAGCTGGTCCTACAAAGGACCAGTATGAATCCATCCCTTTCCAATATTGGACCATTCACCTGTTCTGTTTTGGGTTAGTTTCATTAGAGTTTTGGTAAGAGCCCTTACCAATCAATGCGCTTTCAGGGCACGGCGAGATGACGGAGGTCGTAGATCTCATCGGCCATTTCGGCCCTTGGCAAGCGTGCTTCGTGGTCTACGTCACGTACCGTGGCATACTTACCGGTCTCAACAACCTCGCCTACGTGTTCCTCGTCACCGACAACGAGCACTGGTGCTCCCGACCGTCGTCGTCACATTCTCTGACCGCGGACTTGCTCAAGAACATCACCGAGGTCGAGTGGAAGGAACGGTTCATCCCGTACGAGAGTGAGTCTCAGTCGCACAGCCAGTGTTCGATGTACGACGTGCTCCACAACGCGACCAGCGGCGAGTTGGTCCCCGACAACACCTCGATCAAGAGCTGCGAGTCGTGGACCTACGACGAGCACATCTTTGGACACACTGCCACGGACGAGGTGCGCCTTTCTTACTTGCACAACAAGCTATTCACCTTCGAAGAGGTGTAATTCCACTATAAAAGACAGGGAACGGAAGCAGAAGTGGACAGGACGCTCGCAGGCTCACAGCTGAACTTTACTGGGTGAAAGATTACATATATAAGGCTATCATATGTAAAGCTATCAGAAGGACGTCATTTCGATGCGGTCACAGCCTCGCGTCCAGGAGCCATAGGTCACGACCAGCAAGTGCAATGCAAGGGTTGCTAAAACATAGATCTTTCTTTCTTTATAGTAGACGCCTCGAACAACTCATGTGTACAACTGTCCCTATGCCTGAACAAAATATTAGATTTATCTAGAAGGAAAAGGCATTCGTTCTTAGATTTTTTCAAAGACACTGACATGTTTCAAAACGGGGAGTACTCATGAGAAGAGAGGTTGTTAAAATGTTCTTTTAAACGATTATTAATGCTGAGTTTCGTTTGTCCAACATAATTCTTTGATTCTTTATCAGCATCAGGCTGCACAGAATTCGAAGGACGTTGCACAATGTTATGAAGCAGATGTAAGATTTTCTGTTCTCTTAAATACGGCTTCTTTGTGTCCACTTGTCCAGAGAAAGATTGAAATACGATTAGCCAGAGCACTTTTATCTGCCTTGTCAACCACAAGACACGGTAGGTTCCTTGCGCGTGCGCTATGGTCTACGAATTTCCTTTTTCTTGATGGTCTGTTTAACCATTTGCTAATATTCGTTTAGAGGAACATTTTAACAATCTCCCTTGTCATGAGTATTTCGACGTTGCAGAACATTGCAGGGCCTTTGGAAAAAGACAAAGAGGAGAGTCTTTCGCTTCTAGATAAGACTTGGAATTTATATAGGCACACGCACCGTTGTACACGACAGTTGCCAGAGCGTTGTACTAAAAGAATAAAAACAACATGCATGTGCTAGCGATGTGTTGTAATTACTGATCTGAAGGTTCGGGTTCTAGACGCGAGTTTGTGATGGCATCGAATTTATAGCTTTGGGAACGTGGATTTTGTTCACTGTACATATATCACCTTTCATCTATTAGACTTCAGTTGTGAGTCTGCGAGCTTTTGTCCACTTCTGCTTCTTTTGTCCGTGTTTTCTAGCGCAGTTAGCCCATTTACATGATTCATATCCACCGACTAGTTAAGCTTGCAGCTTTACTAAATCTATGCGCATTGACTCAAAGGTTCAACACATCGCGGAAATGTATGTTAAATAACATAAAATAGAGCGCGAAGGGGAAAGTTACGCAGTACCAATGAAGCAAAGACGGCGGTAACAGAACGGCAACAAGAGTGCTATCTCTTAGTTGCCTCTCCCACTTATCTGGAGTGGTTCAATCACATACCAGTGTGCAAAGTCTACCATACTAATGAGAAAAATCCCTATGCGTTCGAGTCTGCTATGCTCGAGAGCACTGCGATCCCCGCCATCTGGAGCCGAGGAATATCGTCGGATGGTCACCACAGTAAACGGCAGGACGAAAGGCATACATGATGATCATGAATTTTTATGGCGCAAAGGCGTCTGTGGCCAAAGAGCCCCATGGCAGAAGATATTTTCGACTTCTCAAGGTGGGGCAAAAAAGCAATGTCCCAACCCCCGGAATTTCGTCCTAAGTAAGCCGAGCAACAGACCAGGGGAAAGCTTGTACCCATTGTATCACTGGTGGGCACCCGGCGCCACTGGGGATCAAACCCCGCACCTCCCGCATGCGAGGTGCATGCTCAACCACTAGGCCACCGCTGCGGTCTGAAGTCATACAGAGCAAAGTTTCGAATTTGGAGGACACTGTACATTCTAGTCGTATCGCGAGTTTTCAGCATGCACTTCCTTGCCAAATTCCCTTGCTACTTTCTCTCTCCCTCTTGCACCTCTTTCCCTTTTGATCCTCTATTTTCAGTTTTATTTTCTTCTGGTGAATTTCTCCAATATTTCTCTGCCTCTCTACATCTCCCGACGAGGGGTATAAAAGGGATAAAAAAAAGCACTATCTGCAATGTGTTTTATGTCAAACAGTGCCGTCATAGTTCTAGCTGAAGTCATTTTAAAAGAAGTGCACATGAACAGGGCGTCTAGTGGTTTGCTCTTTGTTGTGTACCGCAAGAGCATAAAGCCTTTAGGCGGCTTAAGAAGCGCTGCTTTTAAGTCCGCAAAATTGTTGTAGTAAAAGAATGACGCCAAAATTTAGACAAAGTTTTGCTTCAGCAGGCATCTTCTTCTTTTTAGCCTCTCATGTCGAACATTCTTGGACCAAAATTTTGTAATTGGGAAAATTGTTACTGTTATGGAAATGTTGAACCTAATCATTGATTCTTTTGATATGAAGCAAAATCTTCCTTTTAAAGTGTTTCCATCGATCGCATCGAGGAGCTAAGACTGCCATAGTAAAGCAGTGGGGAGCGCTTTTGACGATAGCATAATCTTTAGTAGAATGTAAGACTGCTGTCAGATGATCAGCGGATATATTGATTGTTAATGAAATCGGACGTAATATGAAGAAATTATGTTCACAAACTGTTTCCCGCTTAAAATTTCTTTCATCCTGAATTCTTTGGTAAGAGATGTTGGTATGTGATGCTCAGTACAGCCTTCTTTTTCATTTCACCACAACCTATGTCTTCGATTTCGGTTTTTTTAGCGTATGGCATCTGAACTCTGTAAGACTCGCTGCAAACTGCCATTAAATTCATGGGGCACAGGAACTTTTTTGTGCTTAGGGTAACAAGTAGTTATGCATTTTCCTAATTGTTTGAACATGACGCAGCCATTAAAATACTAGTCTGAACTAAATGAAACAAACCTTCGCTCATCCTGCAAGCACAAGTCTAAATAAATATGTAAAACGAACAAAGCTTTCCGATTCCTTTCGGGAGACGCATTATCCAAGAGATAACTACAATAAGCTTTTCTGAGCATATTTGCACACATAAGGAACCGCAATATAAATTTTCGGCAGTACTCTGCTAACCACGCAGTGAAGTAGGCACGAAAAAGTGCATAAGGAAAGCCAGATGATCTTGGCACACACGTTGTTGAGCAAACGGAGCAGAAAATTAGGCCCCATTTAGCCCAAGCTAAGTTTAAGGAAAGGGATATAGAATTGTCTTGCAGGGAAGACACAAGTAATGCTTTCCTTCGACTTTCAGTGGAATCTGGTTTGCGGAAACACTTGGAAGAGGTCTCTAGTACAAAGCACTTACATGGCATGCTTGATGCTGGGAATACTTGTCATTGGAAATATTTCCGACAGGTACGTGCTTTGTTTCTGCAAAAATTCTGCTTTTAAAACACTACAATTTTTTTTCACATTGTTCTGGCAGCAGCGTGTAAGCGGCGATTTTTCCCGTCCGTCTGGATTGTGATTCCTTTGAATTTAGAATCCAAAACTCACGCGCAGCAGAATTGGTGTTTTTATTTATTGGTCGACTCGTATACCTTCAATAAAAAGATCAATAGGCTTTTTCCCTTACAGCTACGCGTAAGAAATGGGCGTTAGCGGCACTCGCGACACTGCTTCCAGCCGAACCATCTGGAAACTGCATTTATGTTTCTCGAATTTTCATAATGACGATCGAAACGGTTTCAGAACACTCAATTGTAGATTTTCATGCCGCAGTTGTTTGTCGTTGAATGACAAATAGATGTGTATTACTGTCTTTCCAGGTTTGGAAGAAGGATAGTCGCTGTTGGAAGCACCATTCTGCTGTGTGTGTCTGCCACTGCAATGACTTTCAGCAGCAGTCTTAACCTATTTCTAACAACCAGAGTAGGAGTTGCATTCGCCATCTCCGGACTGCAGGTGGCATGCTTCAGCCTTCGTAAGGACACTTAGTGATCCATGCTATATGCTCGGAAATTTTAAAGCAGAACGCAATAGCAAAGAGTTTCCTTTCTTGGTTTAAAAACAAATTGCAAGAAAAACAGCAGTGACCTGAAGTGGTCACCCTGCTCAGGTTTCGTGAAAAACTAGTGACACAGCAAGGACTGCACGTACGTAGAAGGCGTTGCTTGTGTAGCTGCACCTTCGTAGCGGAGCAATATTTATGGCGCTGAGGCAGGCGAGCTTTACATATGAGGATTTTATGGACAATGATACAGAAAGTTTACTCTTTAGAATTTCATACGTATTGCTCTCTGGCGTGGGCTGTTGAATGCAGTTTATTTACGTAAAAGTATTATTTATTAAACAGCGGTGCAGAATTTTTTTTGCACGCAATTTTAGATGCATCTTCAAGCTTGTTCGTGTGCCATTTTTCTTCCAATTGTGACTTCCTAGAGATCTCCCAGTAACACAATGTACTCATTATTCCTCAATTGCATCTTTCGCCTCTGCAGCACTAAATCAGGGCCGATGCTTGTTGGAGTTGCAAGGTTCATCAGAATATGTAATGTGTGGCACACAAATCAGCCAGAGTAAATCAACGTAGGCGGGAGAGAACATGCCTTTAATATGACACTGATGTTGCTTTCACTATTGTCTCTATTTAGTGGCAGAAACGATCGGACCAAAGTTCAGGATTGCCCTCAACGTGTGTTACGGGTACGGGTGGATCATCGGCGTTCTCCTGTTACCGGGCATTGTTTGGCTCGCCCAAGACTGGAGGACACTCATCATCGTTAAAGCATGCTTCGCAGCACCGCTTATCGTCGCACTACCGTAAATATATCCAGCTTCAGTATTCAACAACGTATTTTTCGCCGCTATCAGCAGTTTGATGTGTTTAAGAAGACAAAATGCGTTTAATGTTGGAGACGGAAGGCACCAAATCGAATTTTCCTATCTTTTTGGCACAACAAGAAAGAAATCAGTTCCACAGTCTTCAGTGTACTGAAAATATCGTAGCAAATAACGGCCGTTTATCTTAGAATATATATCTCTAAAACCAAAAGAAAGCTCTTGGTTTACAACGCAGCCATTTCCATAAAGAATTCAGAGTTGCGAACAGTGCACTGCCCACCGTTAAAAAGAGCGAATGCTGCACGCACGGCAGCAACCGGTAAAAACAAAACGCCAACAAAGACATTATAAAAGTATTTGTGAAAATCCCGCGCAAAACTCGACATGTTTTTAAGCACGCACCTACTTTGCCTTTGTACAAAATGAACTAAACTGAGTCTCCAGTGAATGATTACACCAATAGGATTGCAGTCACTGTTATAGCTCAAAGATCCCAAATCCTCAGTCCTTTCAGCGTTTCTGGTTTTAAGTAGTTAATGCTCAAAACACTGAGTTGCGCCAAAGCCTTCAATTAATTGACTTACAAAAGTAATGCACTCAGGCCGGAGAGTACTTATATATGATTAGATTGTCTTCACCCGGCATGTTTCAGTTGCGTTCTGAAAACATTTCAGCGTGTTGCTTTTTTTATACCGCTTATTTTTGCTGACTCAGCAATCTTTTCCTACTTCGTGGTGATTTCATGGTCATATAGGTGTCAGAACATGCCTTAGAGATGTTGTTGGGTCACAGCAACTTGGTCATGTTGGTTACCCATTTGTGATGGGACTCTTTCGCGAAGAGACAAGCGCCGTCTCTTGACAAGCGTCGGCACTTCTCTCTTGTCCCTTTGTTCGGCGCTGTTCCGTTAGAAATCGTTTCAGTGCGGATATAATCTCGTCATTCTCCCATAAAGATTAGCACCAACACCGAAGTCATTGACCCACCATACCGTGCTTATCGCGGCATTACATGAGGTGTGAGCAACGCGGAGGAATTGCACTTCTCTCATTGGCATAATAGATGTTGGTGCGAGAAAATGCAATAGCAGGAAGTGCATGTGTTGTCGGACAGCAAGGGAATGACGGTAGCTCACTGCCACAATGCCTAGGTGAAAGTGGTGCCTAACCTGCTGAGGTTCAAGTCAGCGTGGATTTCGAATGGTCGTTTTTTTTAATTTTCGATGATGCTTCTTCCATCTAACTGAGAAAGCAGATGAGGGCAGCAGGGCTTCCGAATGCAATGCATGCTAAAGCCTAACAGAGGTACTATCGCGTTCAATATGACTTGCAACACACGAGCGTGAGGCCGCAGCGCTTTCCGGATGCACGGTGGTGCCAACAAGCGGCGTGCTTGAAAACCAACTGGAAAGGATTTTGGTGTTCCACAAGTCAGCTGCATCCCCCGCGCCGTCTGCTCTACACAATCTGAGATCAACTGCGACATGCGGCTTGCATTGTCACACAAATGTCGGCGCATTAGCGTTGGCGATGCGATAACGCTATGCTTCTTTAAAGACCAGAAGGCACAGGGGAGAAGGGTCACTGCTAGAACCGCAAAATCTTTTCCCTTTCGTTTTCAAGTGTGCCGCTTGCCGGCGCCACCATGCTTCCGGTAAGCTCTCCGGCCACGCGGCTGGTCTTTGCAAGTCGTATTGAGAGCGATGGTACATCATACTTTTCCAAGCCACGCTATTAGAGTTTTAAGACGTATTTGAAAAATATTACATGTTCGTGTCCACCAACGAATGCACAGCTTTCAATTGTGCCCCACTTCTGCCGCTGTGTCTAGAGCGCAACCTGTAAGTACATCCTCTCACTTTGTCACAGCCGAACTTCTACATAGACAAAATGAACATAAAGTTATTATTAATAGTTCCATGGAATAGATGACGAAGCAGGCAGTGCCATGGGACGGAACTTTAAATCATCTCATCACTACCGTCATGCCGCTCTGTCTTCATCGACACCCCGTCACGTAACATTAGGTGGAGTGACAGAAATCGCTCATTATCGTGATCCCTGAACTCCGGCATTCTCCTTCTTCGTTTCCCGTCGGCTGCGTGTTCCAGCTACACGCCATCTCGCATTGCGCCAGCCTGCCAGCCCAGAACTTACCTCTCCGTGCTTCCTGCCTTCCTCTTCGGCCGCGCTGGCGAGAATAAACGACGTACTAGTAATGACGCAGCGACCAGATGTTATAACCGCACCGACCCGGAAGCCACCCACGCGTGAGCAGACAGCCCGCACCCATGCCATACTGTGCGTCTTTAAGCCTCGGCAGTCGATCCTGGCGACTTGCGACTTGGATGTTTCTTGGGCCAGCGTACATCTGATCACAGTCTCGTACTGGTGAGCAGCAAGCCCTTCACCTTCTTGTTTCCTCCATAAAACCATTCGGTCATCCCCGCCGTCATGTCCTGCTTCTCCTCGTTAGTGGCCTTCTTCTAGTTCGCGATCAGGACAATCGTCACGAATCGTCTCAGGGAATAGAATGCGAAGCGCACGTGGCACAGAACGAAGTGCTCGCTCTAGGCCCGCAGCCTTTAAATCATGCATCACCGTCAACCGTCATGTCACTCGTCGTCATCGACTTGCCCTCGAAAAACAATGTTGTGACGAACCACGTAGCGATCACTTTGGAGGAAGAGGTTGGAGACGTGCGACGGCTGTTCGCCTGGCTGCCTGCTCCGTTTCCCCTAGTCCGCCCAGCATTCTTCTGCAATTAAACGCATTTCATCCGCAATAATATTTGGTGGAAGTATGTTCTGTACGCCGTCCTGGATCCCCTGTCACTTATACCCAGCCGGCCTTTAGCTGATTTGCCACCACTCCCGCATAAAGTCATCGTCATGCCCACTAAGGAGGCTCAGTCCCAATCTCCTGGACAACCCAGTACCTCGGCGGGAATCCTGCAAGTTTACTGGTGAACCTGAGGACGACTTTGAAGACTGGCTGACGCCTTAGCAACGAGTCATCAAGTGCAACCCCTGAGACCTGACCGTTCAGCTGAATAATGTTATCTTCTTCAACGCCTGGACAGCTCTGTTGTGGTTTGAGAACCAAGAGGAAACCCTGTACACTTGGATCCGGTTTGTGGACAACACTAAAAAGTGTTTCGGCAATACTACGGCCAAGAAGTAAAGAACTGAGCAGGCCCTTGCGCAGAGAACTCAGATACCGGATGAGACGTGCACGAAATTCACCGAGGAAGAGCTCCGACTCTGCTGGCTTATCAACCGGAATAATATCTGACGAGGACAAGGTGGGTCATTTTTTGAAATGAATTACTGAAGACGTTTGCAGTTTCTCATTAGGAAAGAAAACCTTGCCTCCGCTGCGAACTTGATGCACCATTGTCGTGAGTTTGAGGTAATCAGAGGCAAATTTGAGGCAGATTTGGTCCAATCTTCAATATCACAAGGGTCGCCAGCGTTGACCCTCCTGTATTTGAGGATATCGCCTCGGTGGTTCGCCGGATTGTGCGTGAGGGGTTTACCTCTCAAATGCAAGACGTCACGATCCTGCATGCCACCCGAACCTTCTGCTACGGCCGCGTAAAGAGCGGCCCACAGCCTGGTCTCAACGCTCCTATGACGAGCCGCGCAACAGTTATGTCGCAGACGATAGGGTCCTCTTTTTCGAGCCTCTACATCAACCTGGCCAGTTCAAACCCGGTAACCCAAACGAGACCATGCCGCCTATAACATCTCGACACACGCCTGCAGGTATTCTCAGTCGACGCAGCCTCCTGTCTACTCCTACGAAAACGGAGGTGTGCCAGTCTTCCACATTTGCAGACGCAGCGGACACATCTCCCATTATTGTCCGCGCCGTCAATCTACGCGTCCTCCCTCACCCTTCCCGCTTCCTACACTACGCGCCGTAGCAGCCGCGTGCTTCTCTTATCCAGGCATCTTTTTTTCTTTCCCGACCGTGCTGATTCTCCCGTCTACGAGCGCAGCATCGCACCGCCCCACTGAGGCCGGGTTGTCCCCCGGTGGCCCGTCACCGTTCCATTCCGCCGCCACAGGGAAACTAGCTGGTGCGACCGATGGAGTCACGTGAGGTCGCCGGACGGTCAGCTTCACCCATACCTCTTCTCATTCTTATGCCGAAGAACAAAGAGCCTGCGTGTGTGAAAATGTTAGAACCGTAACTTTGCTTTGCACTGGTGCCGCTGTGTCTTTGATGACACTTTCGTTTAGGCACCGTCTTGGGCAGAAAGTTGTGTTTGTGTGGAACCAAGCCACCGCTTTTTGCGACGTTGGGGGTTAAACATTAGTCCCTGTCGGCCTTTCCTCTGCCTCTGATACACTAAGTTTAGGACGTTTCAGGACAGAGTTAATTGTAATATTAGTGTAATTGTTTATTGTAATATGGTTTATGGGGTTTAACGTCCCAAAGCGACTCAGGCTGTGAGGGACGCCGTAGTGGAGGGCTCCGGAAATTTCGACCACCTGGAGTTCTTTAACGCGCACTGACATCGCGCAGTACACGGGCCTCTAGATTTTTGCCTCCATCGAAATTCCACTGCCGCGACCAGGATCGAACCTGCGTCTTTCGGGTCAGCAGCCGAGCGCCATAACCACTGAGCCACCATGGCGCCTGTTTATTGTAATATGCTATTTCTTTTTACTAATGAATGTACCCACTCCTGCTATGTCTCTCGTCTGACACAGCAGTATTTTTAAATAAAATAAATAAAAAATAAATAACGTGCTACGCATGAATATATCCTTGGCACTGACTTTTGCGCAAACGTGGGGCTACACTAGACATCGGAGCCGGCGAAATTTGTGTGCTACGACACAGGCTGTCGGCTATTTCGTAGATCCCGTCCGCAGCCCAGACGTCCTGTTTTTTCTAACTCAAGATGTGGTCCTGCCAACTCCGGCAGTAGGTTTCGTCTACTTGCAATAATTCGGTATTCGATTGCAGCCTTGCCACATCAGAGTTGAACCGGAAGTACCCAATGTGTTGATTAAACGTATTAGTCCCATATGCCGTCGCTGACTCAGCGGTCCAGTTGCACTTGCATGTGGGCGCTGAACCTTTCTGCACAACCAGTGCATCTTTCGTCTTGCTTTAAATTCGCAATATTTGAAGACTACGTTACCGATACTTTCTTGGCCGTTTCCGATGGTCTCCAAACAGCATACGAGATGCCGGACTATTTTGCTGAGTGTGGATAGATGATCAATACGTCGCTGGTCTCTACTGAGAGGCATGCATTGCAGGAAGTTCTCGCGCTTCATGACCACGTGTTGGACATTATCCGGACCGGATATCTTTCTTGTTTGCCAGCCTCTGGCACGCAACACCAAATTAACAAGGAGAATGTCAATCCTGTTGACCATAAACCGTACCGAGTCTCTGCAGCAGAGCGGAATATCACTCACTTTCGGGTCCTAGAAATAGTGCTGAAAGGACTCATTCGGGAGTCTTCCAGCCCGTGGTTCGCGCCTGTAATACTAGTGAAGGTTTTGCGAAGGTTACCTTCGCTTGAGTGCGGTAAAAAAAGGGACGGGTACCTATTACCGCGCATTCACGATGCAGTTGACTGTCTTCACTCGGTGTCTTACTGCTCGTCCATTGACCTCCGACCTGAGTATTAATTTACACCGGTGCATCAATCAGACCGAGAGAATACCACATGCACGACTCCCGATGGCTTCTTAGAATTTGAAGTGCATAATAAGCCTGCGACGTTCGTGCTTCCGACGGATACTGCTATAGGATGTCGTTTCTGCTGAAGGACGAATCTCAACATAAAAATGTAACAACTGTTTATTCAATTACCGATGGTAGCGGACCAGCATACCGACGCTACGCGCGTTTCGGTAACGGAAGGAAAAAGCTGCTCTTGCCAGCCGGGCAGCCTGTTTCTGTAGCCACCGTCGCTGACGCATGCCTCGGGTGACGCAGCGGTGGCGCTGTGTTTTATCGGCAACGCAGTCCAGCGTCTGGCCGTGTTACACCGGGCCGGATGATAACAAGGCGGGGGCAGCGCGGAAATACGCGCAGTGTTTTCCGCCCCACTGCTGTCCGGGGAATAAATTGGGATACGTGCATGTGGTATTTTGAAAGACGTCATTATCTTTGGCAAGACCTGTCAAGTGCAGAATGAAGGCTTCGGTATTGTTCTCAACTGCATCAGCAAGGCTGTATTGATCCTAAATTCCAAGAGGTGCCACTTCAGAGAAGCGGCAAACTCTCCTTCTTGGATTGCAGAACGCACAAACGAGTCCTCACCAATATTCAGTCTATGTATGCTGCATCGGATCACCGGAACTTAGTCGCGCCGTGCTACAATTCGTGACCTACGCATACAACACCGCGAAGCATGAGGCATCTAGTATACTCCATTCTACGTGCCGTACGTCAGGGTACAAAGCGCTTGGCTGGATACCGCCTTCCTCTTCTCACTTCACAAAGACATTACCACCTCCCAGTTGCTATGTAGAGCTCAAGATGCTTATTGACTGGCCCGTTTGCGCCCATTGTCTTCTCAACTCCGTTCCAAATACCGCTATGCCGAGCGTCTCGCTCCTGCTACATACGTTCCTCGAGATTTCGTTTGGCTTTGGACTCTATTGTGGAAGCGCGGTTTGTACCAGAAGTTTTTATTCAGGTAGTCTGGCCCTTCCGTCGTTCTGAGTCGGTTGAGCGATGTGAGCTATGTGATTGGCAAAGCTGCCGTAAACAATCGCCGTTAACGCAAGCCCAAATCAACCCATGCGGCTCGTCTCGAGCGCTTCCGCCCTCGGCCACCATGATTGGCTCCAGGACAAACTTTGTCTGCCACAGGGGCAATTTGCACGTGCCACGTAGCAACCGTGTTAGAGGAAGATGAGGCTCAAAACGAGCGAAGGACGTTGGCTATGCTGCCCACTCCGCTTCACTTAGTCCACCAATCATTCATCTAATGAACCCATTTCATCCGGAACATTATTAATAATTATCGCAGAACGTCTTGAGAAACAAAGATAAATCTTCTTATAGCCGTGACAAATGAAACATAATAGAGACTGGCAATTCTCTGTAATATGCTCAAATATATTGCTTTGTTCTATTTTAATTTTTGATGCTTGATTTTTGAGCGGTGTATTTTTGTGTTTTGCACCTATAATTTGTCAGTGTTACAAAAAGAACCGGGGGCTAATGGCCCAAAATGGGCGACAATGTTGAGAGCCCCGTCTTGTACAAGGCGACCGCAGAAGCATCAGTCGCATCTGAAACATCGCAGTTAAGGTAACGATAACATCTATAAAGCAAGAAATATACTGTGGAATAATTTTACGAACATTCAGAAAAAGCAGTTTGCCTAAATTTTCATAAAATCGAGTCTGCTAGAGTTGCTGGGCTGTCATCACTCAAAGTGCCTGTTTAGTCTTTATTGATTTGAACTACAATGACAAAACCTCAACTAGTGTTGCAGAGGCTCCATATAACGCTTCCCACTCAAGGCCTGCCGAACGGCAATTGTTGCAGCTATGCACATCGGTAAACGATTATCTATGTATATTTGTATACATCGTCATTCTGCAGGTGGCTTTACGAGTCGCCCCGATGGCTTGTGAGCATGGGAAAGCAAGCAGAAGCATGCGAAGCTATCCGCAAGATTGCTCGCTTCAACAGGAGGCATGTGCGAGATGTTGAAAAAGAGGTTGAAACTTTGACCAAAACTAAACAGAATGTAAGTATACACTCTGTTTTTTAGACTGCTCTCTTGTTTTTCAGACTGCTCAGACGCTTTAGCTTTTGTAAAACTGTACTTTTGAGCATAGTTTTGGAACAAAAGGTCACGATAAAAAACAGCCACACAGGAACTAAAATGGCTTCACACGCAGGCGTTGATGTGTTTGGAGTCGTTTTCGTCCTGCTTTGGTTTTCTGTGTTATGATTTTTCAATTCCAAAGCCCCAAGCTTTCAATTACGATGATTGCAAGAAACCTCGACCCAGTCACCTCCTACTTTGGCCGTCATTCTCAAAGTGGCAAAAGATGGCTGCATAGACGGAATCATTCAAGGCCATTCATGTAAATGACGTTTTTAAATTTCATTCATATCAATATAGCCAATTTTTGCAGGGTCATTAAAACTGTACGTGGACGACTAGTTATTTGAGATGAGGCCAAAACAGCTGCAGTCGACAGTGTCCTAGGATTATTTTTCAAGGAAAAACAGGGAAGTCTGCGCCATATTTCTCGGACATAATTTTAGCTATACGTAAACAACTAAAACATTTTACATATTTTTCTGCATGTTCGTATTTTTCTTTCGTGCTTTCTGAAACCACCCGATAAAAGATAAAATTTGGCAGATTTCACGCTGGAGTATCGTCAAGTGTGTGTATACTGTTGTGACGAAAAATGTAAAATCACTGCTTTGACAGTGATAACGTGGCAAAATGGTGTCCATTTCTACTAAATGCTAACATGGGCAGCGGAAGAAAGTGGAAAAAGCAAGGTAAAAGTGTTTCAGAGAAGCTGCCGTTAGGTAATGTTAAATGTACTTTTTTTCACTCCATCTGTTTTCCAATCGCCAGTTTGCTGTGTGCCGCACTTGCATCTGCACGTCAAGAGAACAGTAATTGTCCTCTGTATTCGCACCCCGGCAATATAGCTGGTGAATTATCCCGACCAAGCACTTGTATTCCAACGAAGCTGAACGCTCACCTCGACGACACATGTTTCTTAAGGCGACCATTCCTTTGGACGCTTAAATATATCGCGGCGGAAAGCCGCAGTCCATGTCCTTTCGCGAACCCGAACTGTTCGATGCAGCTATCGTAGTCTCTCAGTTACTTCTTTTTCACTGTGAAACACTAGTTCGGTCATAAAAACCGCTTCCATTTGAAAGCCTGTTTGTTCTTCTCCGCCGCCTGCCGTTGCCATCACTCGACGATGTAGAGTGCAATTAGTTCTTACGTAGATATCCGCGGGGAAGTTCAGGAATTACGGCTAGATAAATGAATATTAACGTGAAAGCCAGTACCTGGGCTTGAGGCAGACCGCAGTCCAGTGGAGAATTGTTGATAAATTTCGACAACCTGACTTTTTCTCGCGCTAACATAATCATGAAGCAAGGAGCAGTGCTCCATTTATTCTACGTAGAAACGCTGTTGCGGAGACCGGCTGTCGAAGTCACGACCACATTCTCAGTAGCCGAACGCGATCGACCTAAATCGACAGCGGCGGGTAATCCAGCCACGGTTAAGGCGCACGCGCCGCGAGCTGCTCGTTAGTCGAATCTGCCTGTGCTCGCGCCCGAAGTGACGTAGTGTACTCTGAGCCTGCAGGATAGCGACAGTCGTGCAAGTAGTGAAGAACGGGTGCGAAAACTTTTGCTCATAATGGCAGTCAGTGCAGGAAACCGTGTGAAGCTGCTGTGCATGGTGTTTTAAACCTGTGTTCCAAGCATAAGCACAGGCAGAGCAGCACAAAGAACAATGATGACTGAAACACAAACAACACACGAGCTGACTAGAACCAACTATCACAGATATACGTAAAGCGCATTGTCACCCTGTCCGAATGCACTAGGCATGAATTGTGTCAGCGTCGCCAAGAGAATTGCTAGGTTCGCAATCAAGGAGCTTCTGCAAATCCCATGGGTACGAAGCTCTGACCAGTAAAACAGAATACATGCAGCAATAAATTTTTGTACACAGACAAAAAAGGCTTTGTTTGTTTTATTTTATTGGTTTCTTTTCATGAATTCCTGTCCTGCAGCGCAGATATCGTCGCGCCCCCTCAGCATCCGCATCATTAGCGTTTTATGTGGGCAAAGTGCTAAATTGGTGGTGATACTTCTGCCGGTTTGTATCACTCACACACAAAGCTGCCTTTTTCTTTATGTGAAAGGCTTCCAATAAAAGCCTCGTCTGTTTACTATTGCTCCTGCCCAGAATCCTTGCCTTTTCCAGTCGAGGTTCACACTTGCACATGTTAACATGGCTGAACAAATTGGCATATTTATCTTTATTACTTTCTACCTTTTTGCAATGTTCCCTAGGGCGTATGGAAGGAGTGGTGTACGAGATACCCCTGACCTGTGGAATGTCCTCTATAGGGCAAACGGGGAGGTGCATCAACAAACGCCTTGGGGAACATTGCAAAACGGTAGAAAATAATAAAGATAAATATGCCAATTTGTTCAGCCATGTTAACACGTGCAAATGTGAACCTCGACTGGAAAAGCCAAGTAATCTGGGCAGGAGCAAGAGTAAACAGGCGAGGCTTTTATTGGAAGCCTTTCACATAAAGAAAAAGGCAGCTTTGTGTGTGAGTGATACTTCTGTCAATTTGTATGCGGCGGAGTACGATTCTTCTGTGCAAAACTGATAATGCAAGGTGATAGGTAATGGCTGTGATAAGGCACGTGGAGTTAAAAAAGTGGGCGTATCCTGAGGCTATAAATCTACGTGGTTTTGCTTCCGCAATAAACAGTTCGAAGTTGGCGCTTATGTCCGTTGTCTCCTCGTCTGTTTTGTTTTGTATGTGTGAATTCATTTGAGCCAAGGTGGATTTTTCCAAGCTTCAAAAAAATACAACGAAGTGTTTTAAACAACGACGAAACCGAGTTGCCCAATTTTCTAGGTCACGTTTGCCGCATGCAATTTTCAATACAAGTAGTCACCGCCTGGTTATGGCCGACCCCTCTTGTGGATAAGTGTCATTTTGTGAAGCAAACAACAACAAAGACGCTGTGGCCGCTTATCTGTTGTTCGGCTGTCCCAAGCCGTCGATACTCTCCCTAGTAGATCACCTCTTCTGCCTATAGCCATTACGTAACAATATTGTTTTTGTTTTGCTATTTTGCTAACGTGGCCTCACCTCCAACTTTAGTGATGATAAATAAAACACTGAAATAAACAGTAAAGAATTGAACTGTAGAAATAAAAGATAACGAGAACAAAATAACTGCAAATATTAAAGTGTACGCTCTTCTCACAAGCCTGCAATGGGTGAACAAGGTGAATGAAGAAACGCATGACAACACTAAAATATATTTGTTTCTCTATTTTCAGGCTATGCAGTCTCATAAGGGAAACATCTCTGTGTTAGGGTTATTCAAGACTAAATATCTACGAAGAAACACTATTGTATTAATCACATGCTCGTAAGTAAAATTATCTTTTTAAAGCTTACAATTTCGTCGCTTCAGTGCCTATTGTGTTTTCCTCCAATTTTGTGAAGAATTTTTTTTCTAAAACAGGTACCAATTTGTTTTTTGTTTCATTGAGCATATATTCACAACAAATAACAAAATGTGTATAATGAGTTTTAATGCTTTGACGGCTTCGACATTGAAACAGTACGCAAGACAGAAGTTAATTTGGGGTTTTGTCAATTTCAGTTTTCTTTCGTACATAGTCTACTATGGCTACGCGAGAACTGCCACCACGCTCGGAGGCAACCCGTATATGAACTTTGCCATCGCCGCTAGCCTGGAGTGTTTTGGCTACACTGCGTCACTCGTGACAACCAAGTACCTCAAGCGAATGCCTATCATGATCTCAAGCTACGGCTTCTTCAGTGTCACTCTGCTCATTACAGCCTTCACACCCAAAGGTTCGTACAACTTGAATTGTAACCAAGCGCAAATTCCACATTCTAAAAAAAAAAAAAACTGGCCATGATACACATCACTGCCGCAGCTAATAAAGTTTTCGCATGGGCAGATATATCGTTGACATCTTTGTATCAAAGCTTTTTATGTTTTGCAGCGGAAGAAATAGAACGACTTTTTAAAGACGTGTGTTTTCATGTTTTTTTCGTGATCCAGTTGCAGAGAGAGAAAGCAGTGTTGCCCTCCTTTCCAAAAACATTTTGGATTATTTTAAATTATTTACGCCTCAAGTAATTTGGAATACAAACGAAGGGCACAAAAAAACATGAAGTGAAGCTTCAAACCCAAAAATATTAGGCTACTATAACACCGTGTTACAGCCAAACTTCATTCTGTTTGCAATTCAGAACATGTGCGTTCTCTGGTATGGGCATATTTTGCTATTACTTTTTGCAGCTGCTGCCAATTATATTTTTATTTATATTATGCAAATAACGCGTGATTTCATATCCAGCGCCATTTGTCTTTCCTGTTCAGTATCGCGTTTACAACGCATTCTGTTTCTGCATATTCTGTCGAATACCTTTCGCATAATAATATGAGAAAACATTGCCTTAATGAAACTTTCGGGATTTTTTTCATCAAAAAAGTCCAAATACATGCAGTTGATCTTCTTAGAAAGAAGGGCTAGTAAATATTGTGTAAATGTCTCCGTTTGCAGAATACCTGGCCCTTCGTACGACCATTCGAATGGCTGGCTGGTTCACGTACACCCTGGGTTACACTACTCAGTTCATCTTCATGAATGAAATGTTCCCTACAGTTGCTCGAAGCGGAGGTTTCGGGCTTTGCACCACTGTGGGCCGTCTGGGAGCGGCCATCGAGCCTTGGATCAACGTTTTCGTAATTATTCTGTGACTATTATTCATTCCGAACTCAAATAATCTGTTGCCAACCTGCTACAAGAAGGACAGAAATACTATTTTTGATGCCTGGCTTAAGAACCAACTAGCCTAAAAGAAAAGGCTACGATAAAACCATCCACACGCTGCGTCGTTAATCGTGGTTGTATCACTGGTGTTGCTATCAATAAGACGCGTGCAACAGATGTTTACAAGTGTTCTGCTCTGTCAAAAACGAATGTGCAATATTATAAACCATTAATATTTCCTAAACACGCACATGTCCAAGAGCCAGAACCGTCCCGCATATTATTATGATGTGTGCCACTTGCAATAGATGTGGTAATGCACAACCATTGGATGGTTCATCAACTGACGATTGGTCGAAACGGTGTGACATCATCAAAGGCGAGAAAATACGCAATGTTTATCAGTAATAGCGAATACTGCAACTTCCAACTGCGCCAACTACAAAGGCATAAAATGGAATTCTTGTGGGCTTAGAAAAAGAATTGAAATAGCATTACAATCAGATTTGGAATAGAACTTAAATATAATTGGAATAGAGTGCAAACAGTATTGCAATTGCATTCGATTGCACGCACGTAAGTTCCCTAAATGCCCCAAGTAATTTTTACTCTTTATTTTATAAGAATAAAATTGTCTCAAAGAACAGCAAATTAGAAACCCTGCGACACCATTCGTCCTATTCATATTCATCGGTACCCTGCGTTTAAATAAGCAACGGAGAACAAATACGCCGCGATTGTTTGTCATCCTTCTCGCTTAAGAAAACAATATACGTTCGCCAGAAAGTTATCCTTGATTCCTAGCGTCCCGAAAAGTTCGGTAGAATATAATTAGAAACGAGTAAAACTAATTGGTGGACGTAGTATCCTCGGGAAATGATATAGGGAAAGAAGTGTCCATTCGAGCCTGGAAAGGCGTTTTAATGCAAGGAGAGCCTAAACTGCATGAAGAACATAATTAACTATAACTGTACTTCCGAACAGGAACATAGCAGTACTAAATGAGCCAAGTAATATTAAGCTACAGGTATTTATCAATAACAAACGCAGCTTGGAAACGTATGAGTAATAACTGCGATGGGAACAGCACGCAAGAAACACCCTGCAGAAAAATATTTGTCGAACTAACTTTTCTAACATGCAATATTCCCATTAGACATGTTTATCTAGTGGGAAAGGGCACTTTCGGGCTTCAAAGTGTTCTATGAACACTGAATTTAAGTTAAATTTTTCAACATATCGAAACTTACTGCAGAAACTGCCCTTTTTAATATCATGTAAGACCACGCTTCGGGCGGTTGGCCTTTGTAAATACAAGATATGTTCCACATGGCTGGTAGCGCTGTGTTGTGGTGTATAATTGAGTACTAGAACTCTAAAGGAGAGAAGGCAAGCTTCGTTTGAGTTTTCGTCTATTTTTCCTCGGGAATGCCTTTTATCACAGAAATTTTTGTTGCTGGGTCATCCATTGTCACAGCAGCTGTGTTGGCCGCCAGATAAACAATTTCGACCCACCTCCTTGATAAAATGGTCAGCGAAAAATGTTATTCTGACATGACCTTGCGACCGCGGGCGCTATTAGAACCGAAGAAACGTGCTGAGGCGACAGAAGTGTAGGATTATTCAAACGTGAGGCGTCAAATTGTTTTAAATGTGGAAAAGAACCGAGAGAGAATTTCTTTAATTGAAGACAGATAACTTAGTCGGCACGGAAAAACTACTGTCATGCTATTCTGCGCTGGAAGGGGGTTTTCAGTGAAGAGGTTAAATGTAGAGGGTGAAGGGAATACAGGATTGGAAAAAAATACTGAGGAGAACAAATATATGCAGTCAATGAATTGCGACGAAGACAGGAAATGGAGAACGCGTTAAAGTATTTAAGCTAGCGAACTAGTCCAATGTCCATTAGGTGTGCAGACAAAGTTCAGTGCTTGGCGAACGCTCACGAAAGGGCAGGCTAAAAGGTTTTAAACTTTGTCAATTAGACTACTATCATACAATGCACGACGCTGTTACGTGCTAGGCAAGCGACATTTCACCCTGTTCATGGTTACTGGCACTTACGCATTAGACTGCATTTGATATTCGACTGATGCTCTCTCGTCTGCGTAACCTAAACAATCTAGAAGAACATCAACACTGTTGCAACTCAATCGCAGTTCTCACAGTACGATCTGATGGCTTGACTAAACTAGCCTCGCTTCCTAATTGCAAACACGTCGTAGAGTGCAAAACGTAAAATGACTATGTAAAACCGACGAAATTCTTTCGTGCCATGCGGACCGATTTCCAATGCGCTCGAAGGCACCTAGACCTTTTGCAACTTATATAACGCGACGTCAAGAATAATTAAAGCTGCCCCGAACTCATCTCTGAAGTTATTTTCTGCTTTCCAGTTGATATCTTGGGGTGAGCAGACCGTCCTCATTTTGTACTCTGCAATGCTGTTCGTCATAACACTGGCCTTGATGCTGCTTCCGGAAACATTTGGAAGTCCGCTTCCCGACACGCTGGAAGAAGGAGAGTTGTACTCGGCACTCAAGTAAGTTTTGGCGTCGAACGAAGCACCAGCAGCTTGATTTCTCGAGGCACACTCCTGCTCATGTATGCATCTTTGCAACAATTATCTATAGCATTCTGGCCTATCCTACCGGACTGAATAATGGGCATTTACTCCATTGAACTCTTTTGGAGCATTTGACTGTTGCAGCTGCGCGAAAACTCTCCTTAAAGTATAAAACATTGCTTGAAAGTCTCAGCGGCACACTTGCTTTTGTACACCTGCCTTTTTTCACAGCGTGTTGAAATATTTGCGGGAATTTATAGTCGCAGGGGCATCAGCGCTTGCTTCAACATCAACTCCCTAGTGGTAAACTTGTGTTAATGAGCGAAAAAGCGCGCACTAGCTAGAATAGCCGCCAGAGCTATCTGCATCCACAAGCGGCAGCTGGCTTCGGCACCCATTGAATTTCATGCGATTATTTGCAGGTTTAAACAAAAATTACCTCAAGCGAAAATATTCTTGTCAGATTTTCTCTATGTGACGTTTCTGTCATTTTCAAAATCATATCAATCTTTGCCTGAATTTAGGAACAGGTGTTTATTTCATCTATGTATTACTGAAAAAGCCATAATAGCACAGCGGAAGGAAATGTTCTATCCGATATCCTCTTTATCTATGGAGTCAACTGCTTATAGCCGTGTCACTTAAGATGAGATAACAGAGTGAAAGTGTTAATTTGGAGAATTGTTAATTTTGTTTCAGCAAAAACGCAAACGAAAAATAGAGAGCCGATCATCTATTTGACTTGAAACTTTAAAAAAAAGTGATTGGAGCTGTAGATGCTTCAAAAATACGTTTTGTCAGCCAGAATAGCTCTATATCTTTGTCCATCAGTCAGACTTTTTATTATACTTGTATCCTAGCGATATGTATTTTCATTTTGGACATTTCTTTTTGCCTCTGGCAGGCTATCGAAGAAAAAGAAGGCCGAAAAGAGAAACACCGACGCGTACAACCCCGTTGAAACCGAAGAGCGTGATGAAGATAACAAGAGCTGAACGCAGAGGCCGAAGAGACAGAACCACAGTGAAATAAAAAGTACTAACCTGGCCGCTCGGCTCTGGTTCCTTTAAGTTGACACCTATTTTTTTAAGGCAACTCATTCGTGGGATCAAGGCTTCCCTATTAAGTCTGAAAAGTGAAGTACCTGCTTCAGCGGTAGTTTTTTTTTTTTTGCTGCTGCTCCGCAAGAACAATGGTTAACTCACAGTTAACCAGAATACGAAGCACAGCTGTCTTAGTAAGACAGCTGTTCTTCGTATTCAGGTTGTCTTAGTAAGACAACTGGTCCTCAAAGAACGAGAAACACGAAAAACTTGGTAGAGAGGAGTTTTTGTAACTTCTGGCTTAGTAACGACGGGAAGCAATAGTGGGAATCATTGCCAAGGAATACACGCAAATGAAACAGAAATCTTCAAAGTACCTCGAAAACTAGTAGTGCCTTTGTGATCGCAAGAAAAGAAACACTTTTTGCCTCCTTCAAAGAAATGAGCACAGCCTTTCAACCACCTGCCATTCATGTGCATCCTCATAAACCACGTGACCGCAACTGGTGGATTAACGTATCATCGTGAGTGTTCTTTCTTCTGTGCTGAATGTTCAATATTTCCCAGACACACCAAGGCACGAGGTCAGCGCCAGGGAATTTTCTTACTGTATGCTTTGAGGCCGACGGCGCTTCCGCAAACATTGTTTTATCTCCATCATTATGAAAATCATCCTAACTAGGCTAGGCCGCCTGCAATAAAAACGTTCCCTCATATCTATCCGATTAACCTTGTACAGGGCCAGCTGCGACCACGCTATATTCACAAACTTTGTTATCTATTTCACCAAACTGACTTACTGTCTCCCCCTGTTATTCTTGCCTCTTCTTGGACGCATTCCATTCCCCTTAAGGACAACCGGTTATTTGGCATTAAAATTAGAACGCCAATGCTGAATTCGTACTTAAGATTAAGGATTAGATGTTATCAACTGGCGTTTTTTCCTTGGCCCATTTAACTCTCTGCCTGTATAAGAACGTTACATACATAAATTTCCTTTCCATAGGTCGCTGAGGGCATGGAAAGGTCTGAGTCACTGAGGACTCTTTACCTTAGTGTTCACCTTATCCCTGGGTGAGTATTGATAGGATGCAATTATTATATACTTTCCTCACGAATAACACTGGTAAACTCCCATTCAATATGTTTTTTAGACACATCATATTGTTCATGTTGTTGGCCACGCCTCAAATTCATCCTACAGCTAATAGTATCAAGAAGAAAGTAGTATCTTTACTATCATTGTAGGGTTAGAGGGACATGAATCGGGAATACTACGCCAAGTTGGACTGGTACGCTAGCTTCACGTCACAGTAAGTAATTCATTTTCGCTGAAAAAAAAAACGCTCTAATGAGCCAGAAAATTGTGCAAAATCAAGCACACCTGGCGCCGACTCTCGGTTATTATTACAACAGCGGCTATGACGTGTCCACGTGCTTTCTCACTGAACGCTATTTATCGTCAATGGGCAATTATCTCGTGAGTACGATGAAAGTAGGGTGATGATGAATAGAAGAACCACTCAAAAATACATGAACGGGTAGTTTTTTGCTGCTTCCCCTCTTCATCATATACCAACTGGCCTACATTTCTACCGCTCTGCCCCCCGTTGAGTTTATCGAAGACTGCCAAAATTTTCTTAATTATAACCTAGAAATAGACAACCAGTGCGAAAAAACTTGCGCTTAATATTGCACCGTGCATGTCCTGCACTTGGGCCGCATGTGGCCATGGTACGCAGCGCATTCAGCACCGCGAACTCTCAACTGAACTGCAATTTCGCTCTGTTGTGCTTCCTAGTCGGCCGGCGAAAGGGTTTCGCCCTCACTTAAGCCGCCGAATCAGAAACCTCGTAAAGCTTCCTGTTTTCTGAGACTGAACAGTGTCTGTTTTTTTTTTAGCAGGCGCAAATGAAGAGATGAGCATGAATGCATCACGTCAGCGTGCGAAGTGCGATGCGAGCATGCGGTTTTTCATGTTTTCTCCCCACTGGAAAGAAGGGAATAACTTGTCAAACGCTGCGAAATATCTGAGAAGTACAGTGGTGAGTAGCCTTGTCTAGAACGTGCCGACGGTGCTCTGCGTAGTAAGTCAGCGCCATCTAACGTCAGGCTCTGTGTTTGAATTATGCGTCTCGTGCGCATGCGCGGCCACAATAAAGCGGTGCCTGCTCGTGTGTTCTCGGTCCTCATTTCCTCACTTCAGTGATTGCGCTTCACGCCGCTAGGGCCGCTCTGAGTATTATGTAATAGCGCCGGAAAACCAAAGCGTTTCGCGCGAATCGCAAGGCGCCTAGGCAAGCAAGTGCAAGTGATATCCAGTGATCGCGGGTTTCAAAAGAAAGTCAGAGAGGATGATAGCGCGTTTCAAACACGCATGAGGCTGAGAGTGCGAGAATGGGGCTTAGTTGGTTGTTTGTTGTCCGTTTTCATTTTGTCCGTATAAGGTTAGCGCGTTACCACCACACACAACGCGTTGTAGGCGTATTGTTTGATGGCGTGTCTTTGCGCTGTGCTATTAGCTACAAGGGACACTACATTTGTGATCCGTACAGATCTAGGAACTTGGATGCAGAAACGCGCGGTCATCCGCTATCATTCGCGCTTGCTTTCCCGGCCGTCTCGTTACACTCGTGGAACACGGTGGCATGGCGACGCCCTGGCCACCGTAACAGCGTCACAAATGCAGGAAGCGCGGCCCTGGCGGCGCGAAACGAACTCGCAAGGTGGGGGCTGGACAAGAGAGCGATGAGCAGGCATCCCTCTGTTTTTGCCGCGCATGCGCATGGAAACATAACTCAAACCCAGAGCCTAACGTTAGATGGCGTTGACTTGCTCGCAGAGCACCGCCGGCGCTCTCTAGACAGGGCGGCTCACCACTGTACCAAATGCATGCACCGTCACATCTCGTTGTATTTAATAAAGGAAAAGTTCCCAAGTGTTGCTCATCATACATGCACTACGTGAGGCGCCGGCAGGAAAGGCCGGATTTAAGCACCTTTCATTCCAGCGCGCATTCTCTACGGCAGAACGGCAGCGTATATATGCGATACACAGCTATTTTTGTTCACAATGCACCCGCTTCCGGCAGAAAAAAAACATTCAGCTACCTGATGTCGGTTCGTCAATATTATGCGTGCCTTCCCAGCACACCACTATAGACATCAGGCCGCAAATTACATTTGGTCAGAACATTACTTTTTTCCGCTAACAATCAACCCACAAGAAGCAATTCACGATCCCCGCAATCACAATAGCCAAGGCAGAGTCTATGACCGGGTCGTCTGCGATCACAACGCGGAGTTCTTCATTTTAACCTGCTAATTTTTTTTAATATCTACCACAAATTACTCATTACTAATCGGTTGCAGCTCTCGCCTTTGATAGACTAATCAGAGCCGGTTGTGATTGGAGTTGCATGTTTAATCAGAATGCGCAATAGTATGGCGCACGGAACAGGCAAAGTAAATCAGCACACCTGGGAGACAAAGTT
This sequence comes from Amblyomma americanum, assembly GCA_030143305.2. Lineage (NCBI taxonomy): Eukaryota > Metazoa > Arthropoda > Arachnida > Ixodida > Ixodidae > Amblyomma > Amblyomma americanum. Next base: position 54,476 of record JARKHS020025805.1, read on the forward strand.
CTCTTCCATGATGCACGTTTCGCTCTGGCTAACCTCTGTATATAGTGGCAGAAGAGATCAGACTATAGTTCTGTACCAGCCGCCACGGTGGCTGAGTGGTTACGGCGCTCGGCTGCCGGCCCGAAAGACGTGGGTTCGATCCCGGCCGTGGCGGTCGAATTTCGATGGAGGCGAAATTCTAGAGGCCCGTGTACTGTGCGATGTCAGTGCACGTTAAAGAACCCCAGGTGGTCGAAATTCCCGGAGCCCTTCACTACGGCGTCTCTCAGAGCCTGAGTCGCTTTGGGACGTTAAACCCCCATAAACCATATAGTTCTGTACTGCGGATACAGCTGGATAATCGATATTCTTCAGTTACTGGTCCTCGTTTGGGCCACTAAGTACTCAGCAACACTCATGATAGTTGAACTATGCTTCGCAGTACTGCTCCTCGTTACACTACCGCCATTATATCCAGCTTTAGTATTCAACTAGTCATTTTTCGTCGCTCTCAGCTACTCGAGATGTTTAAGAAGAAAAAAATTAATTCCTTTAAACTTGAGACAGTACGCAGCAAACCGAATCATAAAACGACTGTTTTGTTAAGGGTGCTAGATATGAAGTTTGTACTCCTTCGGTGTATTGCCGAAGTTTCTACCAAATAACCAACACTACTATAAGAAACAGTATTTTTAAAAGCCACAGGAAGCTTCAATTGTAGAATATAGCCATTTAAATAAAAAATTTATTTTGTTTCGGAGTCTCCTTGTCCTAAATATTTAAACCAGCAAAAGGTTGTAATGCAGGTAGATGCGGTGAAAAAAATCGAAAAACGAGAAAAACAATAAGAAACACATTTGAAACACTCCTGTACAAAGCACCATGCACCTTTCTCAAGGCAGCAGCTTCTTTATTTATGTACACTTCGTGGACCGCGAGAGATTACAGCTATAAAATCGTAGTTTCCTCTATTGATGAACAATCTGGTATCCACATTCTCTTAACCTTTTGCGGCTTTAGGCAATTCGTGCGGAATATATAGAATAAAGTTTCGTGGCTTAATTTGTTCACATGCACCGGCCTGCAGAACCAGTCTTTCGGTAGTCGTGTATTGTGGGAGGATTATGTTTACTCACCGGACACGTTTGAGCTGTTTTCTTCTAAAAGTTCAGCGTATTGCTTTCGTTGTGCAGCTAATTTCTGTTTACAGTAGCAATCCGTTAATGTTTCGTGGCGTTGCCATGACCGTCCCGAAGTAGCAGTTTGACGTCAAAACATGCCTTTGCAAGACCTGAGAGCCTGTTTTCGCCATGCCCTACTTAGGTCGAACACTGAGGTAATGCCGTCATCCTCCTACAAAGATCACAGTCAACGCTGATGTCACTGACACAAAGCACAATGCATGACGGGGCGTTTCATGAAGAGTGCGCAACAGAGAAGCATGGGAGCTAGCTAACTGGAGAGCTACATTTTTATGAGAAAAATTGCGCGAAACAAACAGGCTGTGTTATCGTACGGCAAGGGAACAACGAATGTCTCATGATGGGAGGGGAAGCTGATGCCGTTGCGGTCGACCTTAAGTCATGGCTTATGTGCACAACCGCAATGCAAAACCGAACATTCCTAGAAGAACACCTCATGGCCATGGTATGTAGAGAATAAAAAGAGAATAGTCATGCGACGGGTACGACAAGTATCCTGCTCATTAATATATGCGTTGATTTTCGGGCGTCCTTTTCTTTTAGCTTTTGTTAATATCGGTATCAACCTATTACAGCAAAGACCAGTTGACACGGTAGTGTTTCCGAATGTTATGTTTACTAAGACGTGAAAATAGTACAGCAGACTGCTTCACGGCCGAGACTCGCATTACATTGGTTTTAATTATAGTTGTTTTAATCCGGGCGTAATTAATATTACTACTTTCTGTTTATCATAACTAAATGGCTCTTGTTGTCCCTCTGTTGTACCGCGATCTACCAAGGGCTGACGACCATGCCGTCCTCTTTCTATGACGGTGCGAAGTGGACCACTGACAGAACTGTATCATCAAGTTTATCGCGAAGCGTCGGGACGAATAAATTTGTATTTTCTTGTAGCTGTGGAGCGCTACCCCGAATCGTGCGGGGGAAGCTTGATGTGGTATGCTAAAATGTTTTACTTTGTATTAATTGTTCGGCTGGCCGCAATTTTCGAGGAATTTATTTTTGAATATTTTTCCCCATTTTTTATTCATGGCACGAGAATAGTCGGGCACTAAAGGCTCCAGGAATAATGAGAATGGCACCAGCCTCTTCGTGCTGTAGACCGGCCGCACAAGGATGCGTCGTATTTGCAAGATCCCGAATAAAGCAGCTAAGGATAAACACATACTAAGAAAAGGCAACGCTGTTATTGGAGCAACGTGCACTCAAAGCAACTTGCCTACAGTCTTAGAAATTAGAGTGTCCTTGCAAGGCCGGGCTGTGAACCCTCTAGACACCTGCCTGCGTTTACTAAGATGCAGGTAAAGCTGAAAAGCCAGAAAAGCACCGCATAAGCTTCATATTTTGCTTTTCACTCAATTCTTGCCGAGAAATATATTAATGCAGAGATGCACATCGAACACCAAATGTAATCGACGAATATCTACGTAAGCTCATTTTGAATGTAGCTTAATTCTGAATTTGGCCTTACGAGCCGCCGGGATAGCATATGACTATCAGAAAGCATGGGAACATATCCGCAACATCGCTCGCAGAAACAAAGCCGTGTTACAAATGTCGAAAAAGTGATTTAAACAAAGGAGAACTAAACAGAATACAAGTATTAACTCAGTTTTGTGGAACTACTCTTATTAGGACGCAGCAGTTTTCGTAAGTCTTCTTCTTTTGCAATTTTCTTGCAAAGAACAACGCCACAGACAACTGCACGAAAACAAAAACGATACAACAAGCAAGCGTTTAAGCGTGTTTCGCCATTTTCTTCCCCACGTGATTTGTGTTGTGCGCTTTCTTTGATTAAAAAGATTCAAGTTTTCGTAGATAACTATTAAATTCGACCAGAGCAAATCAACAGCCACTTTGTCCATCTTTCACATGTTGGTGAGAGATGGCTTCATAGACGCGACAACAGAATTACATGATCAGGCCATCTTTGTTGTAACCGAGGTTTTAAAATTCTGTTCACTCCAACACAGCCGATAGCGCAGCGGATTCAGAACTTGCAGTGGAGGACTACAATTTGAGATCAGACGAGAACAGCGTTTTTGAGTGGTTCTCCAAGGATAACTAAGAGAAAATATCATATTCAAGGCAGTGTCTACGGTTTCTAACATTTGACTCTACCCTCGTTTCAGACTAGCCATCTCCGCTCTACACAAAACAAGTAAAATAATTTACACGTTTTGAGGCTTTTTGGTTTTTTTTGTCTCGCGTTTGCTCAAAGCTTTCCACAGAATATGATATCTCAGAAAGTTTTAAGCTCGCAAATATAACGAAGAGTATGCGTGGGTCGTTGTGATGAAAAAGGAGAATTTACTGGTCCCAAAGCTCATAACGTCCAACTGTACTATGGGTTAACATGGTCAATGGGCGGAAATGGACAAAGCAATTTATAAATGTTCATAAACTATTGCCGTTAGGAATTGTTACAGTAGAGTTGAAATCTGGGTCAGTTAGTACATGTTCAGGAAAAAAAAAACAGTTAAAAAACAGAACACGGCGAAGAGACGAAACCCGCTGTTTTCGAATGTCAGTATTGTTGGCAGAGGCAAGGGAAAAGTAGAGCGCGAAATTCTCGAAGCGTTCCTCATCAATATGCAAGGAAATGATTGCGTCAGCAATCCTTCTATCTACCTTATGGATAAGCAACTAAGCTTGCTTTCGCAATGGCGCTAGAGCACGGCTTAACTTTATAATGTATATTTTTATGACCTTGCTGAGCACGGTTTATCTTTAGAATGTAGATTTTTTTATTACTGAGCTGCGCAAGCTTTGCCACCTTTTTCTGTGAGACAATTTCCTTCAATAAACCAGACTTGTTAGTCAAGTCGTCGTTTGTGTGCCTCGTCTCCTCGCTGTGTTCTGTCTTGATGGGTTTTTTTGCTGAACATCTAGTAATTCTTATACTTGCTATTTCCATTCTGCCTGATTTGATTTTTGCTGTTGTCACGACATGTACGATTGCAGGTGCAGGTTACACAGAAACAGTTACAATCTTGTAGATTTTCGCAGGCCAACTGTTGAAACTTTACAAATAATGACCCCAACACACTTGGGTCATTCCATGGAAAACGTAACAGAGCTTGCACACTTACCCCCCGGTCTTTTCGATAAACTTTGTAGTTCTTTACTGACCCGGCTAAAGTAATTACCCTCAATAACTGTAGCAAGACAAATTTCCTGGTCATGCGAGAGCGCTGCAAGTTTCTGATAGGAGTGCAAAAGTTGGTCTCACTAAAAAATTTACAAAAGTCAAATAGTTTATTGTTGCGGTTGAACATTTTTTAGAGATAACAAATATGAACACTGACCTTTAATCGCATAGCCAAACATTTGTAGCGCAAACTTTTTGTGTTGTTTTATGTGATTGTTTTTCTTCCAAAAGCACCGTTTTGGTATCTTTTTATACTCTTTCGCGACATTGGCGAGCAACATCAAATGTTTCGCCGCTTCTCTATAATGTGTACTATACCATTAAATAGCTTAAAGTATGACACAATACAGTATCTTTCAGAAGAAAAGCTCGAACTTGAGTAATAAATAATAATAATAATTGGTTTATGGTTTATGGCGGATTTAACTTCCCAAAGCGACTCAGGCTATGAGAGACGCCGTAGTGAAGGGCTCCGGTAATTTCGACCACCTGGGGTTCTTTTACGTGCACTGACATCGCACAGCACACGGGCCTCTAGAATTTCGCCTCCATGGAAATTCGACCGCCGCGGCCGGGATCGAACCCGCGTCTTTCGGGCCGGCAGCCGAGCGCCATAACCACTCAGCCACCGCGGCGGCTAATAATAATAATTGGTTTTTGGGGAAAGGAAATGACGCAGTATCTTCCTCATATATTGTTGGACACCTGAACCGCGCCTTAAGGGAAGGTATGAAGGTGGGAGTGAAAGGAGCAAAATAGAAAGAGGTGCCGTAGAGGAGATCTCCGTGCGGAATAATTTTGACCATCTGGGTATTTTTAACGTTCATTGACATCGCACAGAACACGGGCGCCTTTGCGTTTCGCCTTCATCGAAACTCTGCCGACGCGGTCGGGTTCGAACCCGGGTACACTCCAGATCAGTAGCCAAGCGCCCTAACCACTGAGCCACCGCGACGGGATCGAACTTCAGAAAAGTGAAGAAAGGCAAAAAATTGAATTTGGTTTTTGAGGAAAGTAAACGACCTAATAACTGTCTCACATATCTCGGTGGACACCCGAACCGCGCTTTTAGGAAGGGATAAATGAGGGAGTGAAAGACGAAAGAGGTGCCGTAGTGGTGGTCGCCGGAATAATGTCGACCTCCTGGGGATCTTCAAAGTGCAGTGACATCGCACAGCACACGGGTGCCTCTTACGTTTTGCCTTCATCGAAACACGGCCACCGCGGTCGGGTTCGAACCCGGGTATTCCGGCTCAGCAGACGAGCGCCGTAAAGCGTTTTCGGATTTAAATTTAGTACAGAAGCGTTCGTAGTAAAAACGTAAATCGTAGCTGAATTGATAATCAGTTGCATCGAAATTTAGCTCTGCGTTTTTATCGGAGACTTCTTTGTTTTAAGCGAGAAATGTTTTTTTGTTGTTCAGCGCTGCCCCTCAAGCCGTGTTTACCCCGTACTGCCACTGCACTGCAGAACACGGCCGTGGCCAAGGCCGCCGCGGCCGGCATCGAACCCGCTTCTGAAGGGTCAGCAGCTGAGCACTTTAACCACTCAGCCAACGGGGCGGCTAGTACTAAATAGAAAAGTTGCTGTGGCCTATATCACGATCAGTTATTAATATCTGCACCTAGAATGTACTGATGAGCAAGTTGGTTTGACATAGTTCAAGCGTCCAGAGAGAGACAAAAAAATACGGGAACAGCACACACATAAGGCGAATAGCCTCATGCTAAAATATAGTTAGCGACTCTGCGCTTGGGTGCTATCAAAGAAAGATAGATTTTTATCAATCCTGATGAGTTACTGGTGGGGCCATACATTCTTGATAACGCGAAGCGACTGAATGTTAAAGCAGTAGCAATGGATGCTACAATGAAAACGAGTTGTTGTAGAGCCAAAGCTCTTGGCTTCGTTGGTTGTGCCAGCGGCACACGCGCAACATTGTACGTCGCGAAGCGATTAGCATAGCCGAATGCAATTCCCGTTTAATTGTTTAATGTATGGTCTCAATTGCGCTTATAGCCGGAGGATAACTTAAATATGGATGCTCACCTCCATGACGATTTTCAAAAGGTGCCGAATGACTTGCTGCTTGCGCAGGTCCTCGTGTTGTCTCCATAAGCACTGCCGGGGTCACAAAGTAGCTGATGTCTTACGTACACAGCGCGCGATCTGCTAAAGCCGCCTTGCTGCCGCTATCACGGCGCCGCTTTAGAGCCGCCTAGCGATCGGCCCACGTACCAGTGGTGACGACAGAATTTCGTTTCCCTGCGTCATGCGTACTCAGCCACTGAGATTAAGCCGTCGCGACACTAGTCATGGTGCCGTGGACCGATTTTGATTTTCCAGCCGGCCTACACACAACTTCGTTGACAAGACAGAACCCCCTGGAACGCTCTTATCTCTTTAACGTTTGCGGCCGCGCTACGCTGGGGCAGCGCATGACTATCGGGAACCGGCAAAGGGATGCCGAGCAGTGCAGTGGCGGTACGGGGCAAACATGGCTCGTGGTGCAGCGCTGAACTTCACAATTTTTTTCTCCCTTAAAACAAAGAATGCTCTGAGAAAAATTACTGAGAAAAATTTTAATGCAACTACCTAGCAATTGAGCTACAAATTATGTTTTTACTAGAAACAGCTCTGTACGAAAATTAAGCCCGGAAACGCTGCACAGCGCCCTTCTTTTTAAGTTAGACATTGTTCTTTTCCGAAATGTACTGTGCTTTACCATACCTTAGACCGTTTAATATGAGATAGTGGGCTATACAAAAGAAGGGCATAAACATGTTAGTTGACTCGCCAATGTCACGAAATAGTATAAAAAATTTTTAAAAAAGAAATAAAGCAACACAAAAAATTTGTGCAACAAATTTATTTGCTATGCCAATAAAAACCGCAATCCATATTCCTTATCTCTAAAAACGTTTCAAGCTCACAGGTAAAATCTTCAACTTTTTTTAAAATTTTTGTGAGACCCACTTTTGCATTCGAAGGGCTGTAACAAGACCAGAAAATTTTTTTCGCCAAAGTTATTAAGGGTAATTACTTTAGTCGGTTCGATAAAGAGCCACAAATTTTTATCAAGAAGAACGAAGGCGGTCGAGCTCTAACTCTGGTGCGGTTGGCATGGGATGACCCGCTAGTATTCCAAGCAAGATGCACATCCATTCTCGGCGACACATAATCCTTATCTCAAAACTTCTCTTGATTGTTTGAAAGTGGCGCAGACGAGGATGTCAGGCAATTTTGTTCCAACAATACCAAACCGCTCCGCCTTGTGACCATTTTTTTGCGCGGCTGCTTCCTATTCAGTGTGGAAATTAAGGCCACCGATACAAGCAGCTTCCATTAAATGGCGTTCTCATACTTGCCTCCGGTCAGCCGTCAGGTTCACGAGACAATACAGAGGGAGGCCTCCCCTTATCTAAAAGTCCGGTCTACCAATAAGGGGTCAGGAATATACTAGTGAACTTTAAAGTACAAATCTTCACCTCCGCTTAAATCAGACCGTGGTCTAATGGAGTCCTGCTGGTTTATTTCCATCACCACGGTTTTTTTAGCACGTTAAAAATCTCACGCCTTGGGCAGTTTTGGATTTATTCTACATTGGAAAGCTGTCCCTGAGACCGGCTGTAGAAGTAGCGCCCTCGTGTTCAGTCATCATCAATATCATCAACCTGACTACCCACACTGCAGGACAAAGGTCTCGCCCACCTAACTTTCTGTCGCCCCCTGCTACGCTTGCCTTCTCTTTGGATCCACTCTGTTACTCTTAAGATGAAGCGGTTCTTTTGCTTTCGCATTATATGCCCTGCCCAAGCCAATTTCTTCCACTCCACAAACGCATAGCCACCGGCAATTTCGTCACGGTTAAGGCACTCGCGGCGTGAGGTGTTGGGGGGCCCAAAATGTTTGCACTCGCGCTTAATGTTATCTAGAATGCCGACAGTTTAGCACGTAGTGGAGAACAAACTTGGAAGAATTACATTTCATGGTATTGGCCGCCAAAATGTGAAGCTCCGGTACCTAATTTATAAGGCCTATGTTCAACGTATCCTAACTCCGTTCAAGCTTACTGAGAGGTTGACAGCTGTGAGCAATTGTGTCAGCACCGCCAAGAAAGCTGCTAGGTTCCCGGTCAAGCTGCTACTTTCATTAGCATGGCTAGCATTGGGACGATCAAGGAAAGCGAATGCATGTAGCAATAAATTTCAGAACGTATATAATGACACGGTTTGATTTCGATACTTATCGTAAGCGGAACGCAATTGTCTTTACGCCTCCTCAGTATTCTCACCAGTTACGTTTTATGCAGCAAATAAGGGCTCACTTCTTGGTCGATTCTGTAATGACTAGTCGTGACTTGGCACAGCATTGCTACCTGCCCCTTTTAAGACCCTGGTATGAGGAGATTATACACTATGGTTAATTCCTTTCAAATCAGTCTTTGCACTGCATGAAAGATAGCAAATAGACCGCTGTTTTCTCCTCGCAAGACATATTTAAATCACGTTTACGGCTGTTAAGGTTCCAACGTACTTAGGTAAGGCCATTATATACAAGGTTCAAGATGTGTGCGCACACCAAACGAGATCAAGGAAACGATGAGCTCCTAGTGAATTTGAGGGCGCCATATGAAATATTCGTGGCTTTTTCAAGCTTCAAACTTGCCATTGCTTACCGATTTCGGGCAGAAGCTGGACCCCTGCAATGCGGTGAGAATTCATACATTTTGGCGGCCTTTATCTCGTTCACGTAATATCTCGTTCACGAAGCATCAGACAGTTTATAAAATGCGCAATATTTCTGATTGAATGAATTGCATCATCCGCGATGGTGACTGAAGTAATATGTTTAATGGCAGCATGCACGCTAGATGAACATACCTAGCCTATTTAACGACATTTCACTCGCAAAACGGATTTCTAAATTCTTTATTGTTTCGTGGTTTGAAAGGTCCAACGCTCAAAACCCTTTCTCTCATTGAAAACTGTTAAAGCCTGCAGCGAAGAGCATAAGTGGAGCTAAGCCGTTATTCAAAACATGGTACGGAGTCGGCAGGCATATGATTCACAAAGAAAATGGCGCGAAATACGGGAACAAAACAAACAAACACGACAGGACCAGCGTCGTGTTTGTTTCTTTTTTGTCCCAAATAGCCCAACTAGAGTTTTGCAGGTATAAGAAGTACGCATTTGAATACAGAGATGTGTCTGAAAAGAAAAAAAAAATCTTTTTGTACCATTTTCAAGTTGGCGAATTACCAGGTTGGCACAAGGCATAAGTATAAAGTACGGTAGGTGCGATAGAAGATGAAAGCAGAAAGTTATCGCTTGAGATCCCCATCGTCACGAGCGCATCAGACGGCCGTCTCTTTTCAGACTGCACTCAACGCTGTAAGAGATATTGAATAGAGGTCTCGATGCTATACCTCATGTACTTTCCACAGTGCTGCTCTCTTTTCAGCAGCGTGGCTTGGTAACAATCTGTGCCCTGAAATTTAGTAAATAAAATCAAGACGCGGTCGAAAGACGCATTTAGGTGTTTGGAAATGAAACATAGGGAGACACCGTAAAGAATCATGCTTTGCCAGTGCAACTGATAACAAAACCAAGCAAATAAAACATGTGTAGTTACCTTGTGAGAATATTCTTGCAGACTTCTTGGTGCTTACTTTGCCGTATTGTTGGCGCATGAAGGCAGCGATTCCAAAAACGAAGTAAGCGGGAAAAGGTGACAGGCAAAGTTCACAGCACAAAGTGAGGGTTTCCTACTCCCAATTTAAATAAAAATAAAGACGAGAAAACTAACATATACTAGCTTCTTTATTTCCCGTTCACGCAGTCGCATCAGGGAGACATCTCTCTATTCGGCGTATTGAAGACTAAATATCTGTGAAGATGTTCTATTTTACAAATCACGTGCTCTTAAGTAAAATCGGCTATTTAACTGTTTGAAAGCTCTCCGCTTGAGTGGTTATTGTGAACCTGTGCTTTAATAAAGAATTCGTTTGAAATAGGTACCGATAGCGGTCATGTGTTCAATCCATGTATGCACCAGTGTTCTACGTTTAGTACACCGCTCATTTTCGCAGCAACTCAAAAATGTTACTGAATAAACGAATAAACGCTTGTGTGCACTAGCGTTGTTTTAATAGGCTCCAAATTTTTTCTGTGCCGACGTTGAGTTGTGTGCGTTAAGATTTGCCTGTTTCCTTCATAAAAAGGATTTGTCAGTTGGTAGAGCACCGGACGTGAAATTTGTAGGCCGTGGGTTCTGATCTACCGGTGACATGTGGTTGTTTTTTCTGTTTTATACTCTATAATCTTTAAAATATTCACAATATTAATATCTCGTTGATGACCACCACAAATTAAAAAGAGATCCTCTATGCTCTTTCGTTTTGGTGACCGCTTGATTCCGTCACGTATATCATAACGAGCCTCTCTTTCCCTTTCCTTTTTCTGCTCAATAGCTAACGAGTGCATTGATCCTGACTGTCTTGATTCTATAGGTAGCATTAAAGGGTTCTCTCTTAGCTTTTGCCCTCACCGTTCGATCACGTTTCTACGTGGCACTCGCTGTAATACAGGACGTGCTACTTCCGCCGCTCTTGACGAGGGTGGCGGTGCTAAACACTCTCTAGGTTAGTTACACTACACATAAGTACCCCCAAAAACAGATTAGACTGCCTTCGCCGTGGCTCAGTTGGTAGAGCACTGGACTTGAAATTTGGAGGTCATGGGTTCGGATGCAAGTGGCGGCATGTGGTTGCTTTTCTTCTGTTTCTTAATCAATTATCTTTTAAATAATTACCCGACCATTCTCCGACTAATGAGCATCAACACTTTTCAAAAACCCTCTATGCTTCTTGGTTACGACTGCTGGCTTCCTTCAAGTATTTTTATATTTCATAGAGATCGACTCGCAGTCGAGAGAAAATAGAATAATTAAAACAGCCGAAAACAGAGAAAAGCAAAGAAAGGCTAGACGCAAAAACGAGCGCTGAACACTTCGCCTCGTATTAATTGCACTCAGGCTTCCTGAGGCCGTTCTACACGGCAAATTCAGGAAAGAAAGCTCTTTTGAGGCGTCCGGTGAAGTGGTTTAATTCTCACTCCAACCGTCGTATCGGTACTTTGTGCAGGCTTTGAGGGTTTATTACACTTGCGCTCATGCATGCACTATGTCAACATGTGAAGCCCTTTGCGAGCGCGTGAATTTCCACGTTTTTTGTTTCTTTTCTCCTCAGTGAAAAGCGGCTGTATGCTTGTCAAAATTCTGTCAAATATCTAAGGAGCACCGCATACACGCGCTAGCACCCCTCATTTAGCTCAATAAAAATAGCAGCTCCACAACGAGGGTCATCTCGTATGCAGTACGTGACGCGTCGGCACGCAAGGCCGGATTTGAGCGCCCTTCATTGGCATGCTCGTCCTCCGGCGAAGGTGTAGCATACAGATCAGATGTGCCGCTAAATTGGTCCTAACTGCACAAGCGCTTCCACGAGAACAACGTTCAAACAGCTGATGTTTGTTCCTGGAGATTATGCGTGCACTCCTGCGGGTTGGGCCGGACGTACACTGATTATTTTCCACTTAGAAAGCCTAGGAGGCCATTCAAGAAGATATAAACGGCAATGACGGCAGGATAGTCAACCACAGTGTTGGTTGCGATCATGCTGCGTTGTGTGTCAGCAAACACGCGATAACCGAACTCACAGCACGCTGCTTGATGCGCGCGCAACTTTCACTTAGATCAGAGTGCGGTTGCTGAATGTTTCTTTTCGAGGATCCCTCAAAGATCACGTACAGTATTCACGACAGCACACGACGCGCTGAAGGCACAAGCTCGATACATCGTCCCAATGTATGCATGCGTGAATGTTGTGAGCAGTTTGTTGTGGCTTCACACTGCACGCTATTTCCTTTTGCACCCACGGACTCTATTTCCACTTATACCCATGCGTTGCGCCGAGATCCAGCCGCACGCAGTACAGCGGAGAGTATCGACTTTAGAAAAGCGGGCTGAGACACCCTTCACTTACACGTTGCCGAAGTGACGGCTGACTTTGCCGGCGGGCTCTCCTCCCCTTTCCGGCAGCCTATGTGGTCTTGGGAAGTGGCGCTTCAAATTGGTGGATGAGCTCCAACGCAAATACTTGACACAAGTGGCGCCACAGTTATTATTTTTCGCGGGCAGCTTGAAAGTCGAAGGATTTGGCAATTTCTATTTGGGATTTTCTGAGCAACGCGGCTACCTTTCTCCGCAAACAAAAAAAGAAACGTTTGCCGTCGTGAGGAATAATCTTGACGTCTTCGCTAGCTTGGTGTTTCCCGGAAACCTAGCGTGCTGGTCATAAAGTAGGACACGGAAGAATTATTCCTCCCTTTGATGGAGGAGAACCCTGTCCTCGGTAGACATGTTCTGATCTCTTCGGCTGCGTTAACCTTCTCCCCCGGACGCATCCGCGTCCAAGAGGGTGCGCCGAGGAGGACCTTAGTAGGGTCTCTCTCACTCCACCCGTCACTCAGAACTAGCCTCACTTCGGAGGCTTATCTTTCCGCCCGGCTATCCCGTATGCTACTCACAGGAAGTAAAATCCGACGTTCATCACCTATTGTGATTCTGTCCAGCTTTTACACTGACGGGAGTGAAGTTTATGGCCCCAGCCAGTCTTTCGTCGTACAACTTTGCATACTATGACGCTTCGACGCAGGAACCGCATAGTCGATCAGTTCTTGACTTTCGCTATTTCAGGCTCCTTCTTACAGTTATCCAGACATCACCCTCGTTTCTTCCTAATTATCACTGCCCTTTTATGCCTTGATGCAACCAACACGGGTATAAAAAAATCGGTATCCAGAAGACAGAACTACCATGTTTGGAAGAGCATCCGGTTTCCAGCTATATAGAAGACGTGGATCAACCTGTTTTTTTTTTTGCACACCTGACTTACTGAGCAGAAGCGCTGCTGATTTTCAAGCCACCATCAATACACCGAAGGAATCGGTTCCTTGCTGCCACCGACAGCTTTCCTGCTTTAATATTCGCGACATCGGGCACAGCGATTAACAAGACGGTCACGCAGCACGCTGACAATTGCAGAGGAGCCTTTCACGCCTTCGCATCGGAATGAAAGTCACAGCTTTGTTGTCAGGGTTATTCTTTGATTTCCATTCTGCGGCTGCTCGGCGAAGTGAAGACTGCTTCTCAGGCATGGGTGGGGTTACTTGTTCGGCAGCTTTGCCACCGTGCTCGGCTCCTCGGATTAACCGGGCTTCCCTTCGAGCTTTCTGAATAAGCGGCTTATTGCTCTTTTCCTCCAAACTTCTTGTGAGCAGAATATCTTGAAATTCACGGGTATTCAAGTGCAACCAAGACGATGTAGGTGACGTACATATAATTTTACCGCTTGGTCTAGTTACCAAGGCCAGGAATTAGCCGCCACAGACAGAGATACTGATATTTGAATTTATTTGGATATTAGGAGTAAATTTGTTTAAAGAAACCTGTTGGTAATTCTTGACAGGTAATTATTATTTTAAGATTATATGAACAAGTACAGTGCAGTTATTCTCATAATTTCTATCCCGTGCAGTTTTAAGAGCGACTGACTACAGGGCTACATAAAAGCGTGAAGCAAGCTTTACCCACGTATAAACTGATGCGAAATTTCAGGAATAATGTGAAATTTATTCAAAATTTATGGCAATAAATAGGCTCAATCTGTGTAGGACGGGTATTGCTCGCAGCAGCAATGCAAACCTTTGTCGCAGTAGATGCATGTGGCAGTGTGCGAAGGAAAAGGCCAAGTTACATGCTCCGAATAAAGTATGAAAGCACTCTTAAAGGAAAAAAAATGTTTGATTGAATGAATTAAGTTTGACTGTTTTGAAACATTAGGCATATTTTTTTGTATCACCAGCGGGTATAAATGGCCGGAAAATACTTTGGTAATTTTTTATTCATACGTTTGAAAACTTCTAAGTTTGCCTATAGAGCCAGCAGTGATCATTTAAAAACAATGTAGTGCACAAATTCATGTTTTCGAATTAATTCAGATCTACCCATCAGCTGTGCAACAAACTAGAAGAAAGAGTGCGTGTTCGCCAGATATTCTCGCAAAAAGGTGAAAACATACAATAATATTTCCAGAAGCTCGAATGTTCAGATAAGAGGCCAAAACAGGAAAATTTTCTAACAGATCTCAATAATCCTAGTTCATTGCACGTCCTGGTATATAATAAATGAGCCTGCCAAGTTACAAAAAAATAATCATTTGGTGTTTCGTTATTCATGTTGGCGTAGCACAGAAATCTTAAAATTGCAGTTTTAGAAAAATAATAATGAAGGTTATAAGTTCAATGTACACAAGTTTCAAGATACACAGAAAAGCAAAGTCCTACAGTGCTAAAGTGCCCCATACTTATAGAAAGGTTCTCCTTGAGCGTTTCCCTCGTCATTTTTTGCACGTGTAGCAGACCGTATTTTTTTTTCTTTTTGCTTCATTTAGCACGGTGGAAGTAACAATTTAGCCAGCATCTATTGAGCAGCACTGTCTAGAATCATAATTTTTTTGTGCAAAAGGTAGAAGAATGTAGGTTATAAAAATGAACGACATTTTTGAAGAAAATTGGTATTCCAAGAGTGTCATCATACTTTAAGCAACAAAAAATTTAGTAGCTGTTGTAAAACCAGTAAAATCCAGATCAGAGAGGGGTAGTTTCAAACCAAAAACTTAACCGGATACAATATTTCGTGCTAATCCTTATCAACAACGTGATGTCCGCTTTTTAGAACGTGACTAGGAATCAGTACTGAACGACTGTATTTGAGAAAAAAAATAAGTACATGTTAGGGCTCAAGAAAATAATTAAATTTTTTAGCCGCGGTTTCTGAAATATATTCCGTAGAAGAAAGTGACAAGTACTTCTGACTCGTGTCTGCATACGATGGTTTTTACCACAAAGCTCTCACTGCTTTGAATACAGGCCACGAAAATAATACGTTAGATGTCAGTTTTCTTTTCCTTAACGGAACGCTGGAGCCGAGCTAGCGCTTTGAAGAACGCGCGATTGGCATTGCATATAAATGATGACCAACATCAGACCACGCTCTCAACCTGATCGATCGCATGGGGTGGGGGAAAATTGAACAAAAATTCCAACACGGATGAAGTGTAACAAATTTTTCCTACCTCATGCTTTTCCTCCATTCCAAAGCTAGCAAGCTTGGCGGCCGCTTCTTAATTGCTTCAGAATGTGAGCATTGTGAAAACTTATCACGGAAAGCAGTGTTAGAGGTAAGTATGCGTGCCTGCTTGACTGCCGTATTTTTCAAAGGTAGGAGACAAACGACCTCATTCCGCTTGTATGACAGCCGAATTAGAGGCAAATTCCCTCAGCTTAAAACAAACCATAAAAGTATTGTCACTTCACACCCCTTTTATTTCTGCAGTGTAGAACAAGCGAGTTTTTAACGAAGAGCACACTGATGACACTGTTCAGTAATAACCAGGGACTAAGTTCTTAACTGCTCGTAGCTGGGAGTTGCTACTACCTTAATAAGCCGTAAACTTCCTATTCGAAACGTTTTTTCTTCCTAATATCTTTCCTGGTAATGCTCATTTTAGCGCCAGTATACGTCTCAACAAGGCTGACGACTGGGCGTGTTGTTACTGCTACATCTTAAAACCAGCCGGAAGACACAACTGCAGGATATGAGTGAGTACAAGAAGAGGCTAATTTATCTTTCGGTCAGGAAATTACATTTTGATGCGGTAGTGTTTTTCTCGGTCTGTTGCTGTATGGAACTCCGAAAGAAGTATACTGTGCCATAAAAGCCGTAAATGATCTTGAAAAGAGCAGCCAGGGCTGACTTTTTTTCAAACAAATTATGTGACTGACAAATATGAATAATTCTCCGGGATTTAATTGAGATTTTGCTTTCTGAACGAAGGTTCTCGCAGCTGTATTTTGTCAATGCTAAAGTGAAATCTTTGCCCCTTTTTTGTATTGTTGAAGCTTTTAACGAAACACTGTAGCGCTACTAGTTAACAGCATTACATAAAGCACTAATTCAGTTAACTTTTATTCTTTTAAGAAATAGGTTAGTTTGACTTTTTTTGTTAGGAATTCACACAGAAATCTTAGTTTTAAGAAACACTGAGAAAGTGGTGTCAGTAGGGAAATTTGTCCCAGGATCTAGTGGACTATATATCTGCAAAGAACTTCCTCTGTACTGTACAGGTCACTCTTTCTCATTAAACTTTAACATGGTAAAAAATAATGTTCTTTTAACTTAATATGAAGACATATAAAGCAAGCTAAATAGTACATGAAGGCATGTTAGCGGAACTAAGCAAGGAAGATTTTAATGCCCACCTTCATCGACCTGCTTGTGATCTTGGTAATGAGGACTAGGAGGAAGAGATTTGATAGCAGTAATTGTCAGAAGTGAATTAATTTCAAGTATTATCTAAGAAACACTCAGTAAGCACACATTAATAGATAAAACTTAGCTTGAAGGAGTTTTTGCCGTCTACAAATAAGTACAGACGAAAGCACATTTAGCGCTTGCAGCTCGGACACGTACATAGGATAACCGAATAACATAAAGAGTTATTTATCATTAAAAATGAAGGCATACTCCTCGTCTTTAATTGAACAATATAACCTTAAAGCATTTAGAACAAACTAAGGAAAAAAACAGCATATTAAGGGTGTTAGCTCCGCAAGACAAATTCAGTCTGTTTAATCACAGGTCACGCCGTCAGTGCGGCTGCCCCGCGCGCGATAAATATCGAACAGACTATTGCGCAATTTTCGTTCCTGATACGCCGTCATGACGTTTTCCCCTCTTGTGTTCAATGGAGCCGTTTTTCAATAAAGGAAGCGTTTCAGCGCTTGCTTTAAACCTAGAAAACAAGATGAATGTGACAGTCAATGATTTCTGCGAAACATTTTCCTGCGATATCCCCTCCCACAACCTGGATATTAACTTCCATTAAGATTCTACCCAGAGTTAGCAGTTTGCTTATAAACGTAGAGTGAGTACAAATTCGAATTGTGCTTGCATTGATAGTGTACCACTTTTCAATCTCAAAGCAAAAACACAGATTTCGTATGCTATAAAATAAAAAAAAACACGAAATGAAGGCGTTGCGATCCACACTCCGATTCCACAAGTTAATTGCTTGTGTCAGCAGCAATTTTCGGGCGCGAGCCCCAAAGGCTACATTTTTTTTTTCATTTCAACCCCATCAATTTCGTCACAGCTGCAACTAGACCATTTCTATGTAGAGCTCACGGGTCTGAATCGATTAGGCAACAAATTCTTAAATTCAATTTTCTCGGCAATAAACACGTCATTCGCTGCCGGACAAGCATCAACCTTCCAAGGCAAAACATGGCGTCAATTTTTAGAGAGAACGATAGTTCCATAGAGCTGTCCTTATTCTCCCTTTAATATTTTAATATTTCCTGCACTCATCACCAGCTTGCGAGTAACGACCATTGTCTTAGTTGCCCTTTGGATGTCAATTTCTCAAGCTTTTTTTTTAACGATTTATCGAAATCTCTCGCGTTTCCTTGGATTCAACAAAGCACACGGTCTTGTGCATCCCTCGCTGCAGAGCTCATCTGAAGTCCTTTTGGCCTACATATGTCGTCTGTCCTTGTCCGTATTTGCGCCGCAAAGACCGCAATTACACACGTGGAAGGCTTTTACAAATGAGTCCAAGACAGCTTTGCGTAATAAACGGCGACAGCCAAGAGCTGCTAGCGATAACAACACGTTTCCCGTAAATAGAGCGATGGGATCAAAGCGTTCACACGTGCTAGAGCGTCCAGCGCGACGCCCCCCTGCGTTGCTTGGGAGCAGCGGCGCAGGAGCTACGCGCATCGCGCAGACTTCCGAGGTACTCGGCCTAGCGCGACAACGTGCAGGGAATCAGATGAGCTCGCCGCTATTATCGCTGCCGCCTCTGCGCCAGAGCTCTTGACCAGACGGCGTGGCAAGGAGGAGGTGGGCGTGTAGGTCAGCGGCTTCGTGGACCACTTAAGCGGCTGCACGGCTGCACCCTCCTAGGCCTGTGGTAAATAGGAGAGAGTACCACTGCCGGCTGGCTGCGAAGACAGTTTGACGGCCCGCTGTGACATGTGCAGGTGTTGCTGAAGCACTCGTGCCTCGCCGTTGACAGGGACAGCAGCGCTGTGTAAGCGAAGGAGATTTTCAAAAAGATACTGGTGCTGTGCGTGCGACCCATTCCTAAGTTATGGATGTGTGGATGACTCTAGCAGCCTTCTTGGCTGCTGTTTGCACCGGCACCCCGACGCTTGCAGAAACGGATCGTGCGATACCGGTAAGTCTGAAGTGTGCTGTGGTCTTTTAAAACAATAATTGTTTTTCATATCTTTATTGCTTTTCTATAGGTTACGTTTAAATCTACGGGAGAAAATTTTTGAGTGAATTGCCACAATCTTAGACATTCTCCAGCCGCCACTGTGGCTCAGTGGCTATGGCGCTCGGCTGCTGTCCCAAAAGACGCCTGTGACATGTGCCTAATCCCGGCCGCGGCGGTGGAATTTCGATGAAGGCGAAATTCTAGAGGCCCGTGTACTGTGCGATGTCAGTGCATATTAAAGAACCCCAGGTGATAGAAATTTCAGGAGCTCTTCACTATGGCGTCTCTCATAGCTTAAGTGGCTCTTGGACGTTGAACCCCCTTAAACTAAATTAAATTTAAACATTGTCCGGCAACTGTTAAAAAAAAATTACAGTATCCATACGCCCCAAGCGGAAGACATTCTATTTCGAGGGTAACGCCTGGTGCTATCGGTGTTGTTCAGAGTGCGTTTGCCCGCTCCCTTCCTTATCTAACGCACTTAAGATAAAACTCCACCAACAAGTTTGTCTCCCAGGTTTTGGCACTTTTATCAGCATCCTTTCTCCGACATTTTTCTGCTAACGACGAGTCTAATTTGACGAATTGATACTCAAAGCTCAAAGCTCAATGCTCAAAGCTAAAGCGAAGCACATCTGCTCCAAATATTACCGCTGTAAACAGTTGAGAATGAAGCTTTCGCAACTGGGGATATTTCCTGCATTACCCAATTTCTAAAATTCGAGCAGCCGAATCTTCGTTGTTTTTGTAGGGGCGCTTGAATCCTTGTTCCAGCATGGCGAATGTACCGAGGGAACTTAATAGCCAAAGTTGGCGAGCAATCCTGGATAGCGCGGCCTTAAAGGCTTCTCTACACCTAAATACACTGTGTCGCTGCGTAATCACGGAGAATTTGCACCAAAGTTGACGACTCCATTGATTTTTTACGAATTTATTGACGCACTTTGCGTCTAAATAGCAAGCAGGAGAAACGTGTATGTACCATTTCGCCATGCAAAACCATAGTGAAGATGACAGCTATGTCTCAACAGACGACGCGAGGTTTATCTGTAGCAAAATAAATATAAATATGCAGCTCAGGCAACAACTGCGACCAAGACGTAACGGGGTATACAAAAACTGATCAGCTGGTTTCTAAACCGACTTATTTCTTTTCTAGAATCCTTTTTGACTTTGCGCAGCCAGCGCGACTATTCTAATTCCATGGGCAGTCATGAACCGACTTTTTGTGGCTGTGATTTGTACACCGGTTACTTAATGTTCCATTAAGTTCCATTAAGGTAAGTAATGTTCCGTGTAGCAGCAGACTCAAACTTCATTGAGAAGAGTGGAAGCAATTTTGGTTTAAGGCATTGAGAAGCCACTCTCCTAGACAATTCTTAATTTAAAATTCATATTTGTTTGGAGGTTTTCTTAGCGTGGTTATTACTCTAGCATATAGAGGAAAGGTCGAATCGTAAAATTTCTCGATACTGTCATGTGGCTGTGACGCAGGCGCGTACGATGTTTTGAACAAAAAAGGCGCAGGCTGGCTTAGCACACAATCTGTATTGGGTGAACTTGTTTACAGTAACTAGGCTTAGGCTACTACAAGAGCAGGAAATGCGCCAGGCCAATCACCACCACCCGCAGATGCATTTATACTAGAGGTTACGAGGAACTTTCGAGATAAGACTCTCAAAGCGTCGACAACAATCTAGAACTTCGTAGAATCTGTTATGCGCGGTTACAATCCTTCGTATGAAATGAGCGGCAGCGGTACTTGAGAGACAGCGGTGAGAAACAAAGCAAAAACAACGCATCAGCATCGGGCATAAAGTGAAAAATCGTTCTAGTACTTTGGTAGCATGGCACAGTAGCTACGAAGAACCGCGCAAACAAGACGCGGGCGGCGAAGGTGCAAAGAGTTATACAAACGCAGACAACAAACTTGTTAGTCTGCGTTTGTGTGCGTCTTTGACTCTTCGCCGTCCGTGTCTTGTTTCCGTAGTTCATTCTTCGCATCTATAATGAACCAAGAAGCGCCTGCGCTGTTCGTTTCATTTCTTTGTGTTTTCGTGTTCTGCTACGCTAGTGTTTTTCCAGTCCGACAAACGTCCGACAACTTCTCGCACCAGACGCGAGGCTATCGGAGTAGTTGTATCGTCTTGAGTAGCTGCGCTAAACGTGTGAAAGCCGAATACTGTACATTGATAACATAAAGCGAAAAGATACGCTCAATCGGAACCTGGAAAGGCATGATCAAAGTTCATTTCTTACTACAAATGTGAACCCTGACAACTCTTAGACAGTTGCTACTAGCACAACTTCTTGTAAGGCTAACGCTGCGAAAGTGGGCAGGTTTGGTTTGGCTTAATGGGGTTAACGTCCCAAAGCGACTCAGGCTATCAGGGACGCCATAGTGAAGGGCTCCGGAACTTTCGGCCACCTGGTGTTCTTTAATGTGCTCTGACATCGCACTGTACACGGGCCTCTAAAATTTCGCCTTCATCGTAATTCGACCACCACGGCCGGGATCGAACCCGCGTCTTTCGGGTCAGCAGCCGAGCGCCATAAACACTGAGTTATTACGGCGGCAAACTCAGGACAGGGTTCGTATATTAAGGGCCAGGTACGGACGGCCATGTTTTTAACCAAATATTTATTCGTTTTACCCTTCACTAATGCCCCGCCGTGGTGGTTCAGTGTTAAAGGTGCTCTGGCACTAAGCTGGAGGGCGTGGGTTCAATACCGAACGCAGTGGCCTGTATTTAACCAGGCGAGAGAGGTAATCCTCAGGCTCTCCTTTTATCTGCGATGTCGGTCCGCATTACAGGAGTTTGTGTCAGAAATTATAATTAAGTCATCTACTACGGCGTCTTACAAAGCGCATGCAGCTTTATGAGGTTAAACCCCAAATATTTGTTTTCTCGCGGCTCCTCACAAAGCATTTGAAGCGTTCTCAGTAATCTCATTAGAGGCAGCATGCTTGTGAAAGCTGGAAGAATAATTTTCTAAAAGTTGTACTAGGTATCATGAGATGAATGTGCATGATGCGGTATCATAGCGAAAGAGAATATGTCGTGTCGTTGTGTACAAGAAACATGGAATTATCCGACGGAAGACAATCCCTCCTTGTTTCTGGCTATTGAATGCGCTCTCCTATCGTTTCTTGACACTGGCTAATGCGACACACATGTTATCTGGGTGTTTGCTAGAGCGGGATATGAAGAAACACCAGAGATCACAATACAGGCCATTTTAGCATTTTTGTTGCTGTGAATTAGCTTTTCAAATTGTGCAGCTTCGACTGGATATCAAATTCTTTCCTAATTATTTTTTTCTGTAGTCGTCGTCTTGTTAAGCCTTCCCGAGGAAGCTGCCTCGTGAAACTGTTAGCTCTGCGCTATTCCGGCAAGGCTATATTATGCTATATTACAAAAGCTCCCGCAACCAGTTCTGTTTTACACATTAAGGCCGCATCCCGCGACAAAACTGTTAAGCTTATATAAATATCGCAGCACCTTGGTACATTTTATTGGGAATTAGTTTACCGATTAATGAGAAACCCTGTTTGTCGCTTCGTACACAATGCAAGTCATCGGGGTGTTAAGTCTCATAGACTTATCTTCTATACTCGAGGCAGCAGGCTTAACTAAAGGAAACTTTTTGAGCGTATTTATCGCCGTCTTCGGGTTTACTTCATTCACTTCTTCAATCTTGCCAAAATCAGTTGTGTATTGAAGAAAAAACAACCTTTTGTACTAGAGAACTGACAATGAAGCAAAAGCCCGGACATTCCACGCAGCAAACCGCCCCTGCCTTCCATGCCCGTCAGCGCATCGGCTGGCTAAAGCTCAATAACGACTGGCGGCTTTCCAGTAACAATGAAAACCGATCAAATAAATGTCGTGATGTAGCCTTTTACAATGAATGCTATCGCAGTGCTGCTGGGGCCGTGTGCATAAGTGGAATTCTATTATCACTGAGGGCCAATTTATCAGCACGTGCGACTTATCGCATACTTTGTCCTCGCTTTCTAGTGTGCGCTGCTCTTTTCTGTCACCTTCATGTCAAGTCCAGGGCCAGCGGTATGGCTTCCCTCGCTACGCCTTATTTTCACTGATCCTTCAAAATAGTGCTCTTTGTTCTCTGCTCTTAAGTCGTGACTGAAGTTGTCGACTACTTCTTTTTTCATCGTACATTTTAGCACAGGGCAATGAAAGCTGCGATAGTAAGAGGCGTTTTGAAGTCTTACCAGTGAAGAGGCAATCCCATTTTCTGTACAAAGACACTGAATATGTGTAGGCTCTTCCCAAGAGCGTATGTGTTGGTCATTGTTCTGAAACAGCTGACTCCTGAGGAGCCAGGCCGAGCACCAGCGATTTTCCTGGGCATGTCCGCATTATCTGGTGGACAGTGGAGTCGGAGTCAATTACTGCAAAACGTAGGCACTCCTACCGACTTGAAGTCTGTCTTTCTAGTTAATCCTATTTAATGCGGAAGCGTAAAAAACAGCAGCCTGTATTATTTGTAGCGCTCACAAAAAAGCTGCACATTATGAAAAATGCGCTATTACGTGGTATCAAAGATACACTGTTCACTCAGCAGCCTTCACGCTTGCAATAAGCAGAATCCGCCGACCTGTCTTCTCCGGGGCTGCTCACGCGGCTGGCTGGCCCCGTTCTAATCTGAATGCCTTGAGTTCTAACCCCACGTATTTCGAAGCAATTTTCGGTTCACCTAGAGATTGAATTGTCGTGATTCAGGTCTACCGATCTCTCTAAGAAATGATGTCCAGTAAGAGAAACACAAATATAACTTTGTGTATTACAGAATAGCCCTTAATGTATTGCTGGAAATAAAAAAAAATGGTGCTGTGCTGTTCGAAGGGAATATGCAGATAGGAAGTAACTGTCTCAAAGGGCCAACTAGTGCATTACAAGAGTTACAAAACACACCTAGAAGTGGTAGAATTAATCTAGGAGTGGAGATATGGCGCATTTTCTGAAGCAGGTAGGCTGCCACTGGTAGAGTATGGCTACTAAATCTTTATTTGTAAAACCACTTGCGCCTCTTCGGACTTCAACTCGATCTAGAATGACCTCAGCTTCTGCAGTATCAACAAAAACCTGAACTGGACTTTGATTACGATGATGGTAATGATGTAATCGAGAGGAAAAAAGGTATGCTGCCTATCCGCGCACACTGACCCACACACAGCCACTCACACAAGCAATAACGCTTAATTATGCGGGCTGGAGCATGTATTACACGAATCAAATAAAAAAATATTCTTAATCTTATCTGCAGCCGGTTCTCTGTGCCTTTACCAGGAAATAATATTGTTTAATAGCGTTTCCTGCCTGACGGATGAAAGAATTGATATAGGATTGAGAACAGAGTTACTCGATGGGGAGCGCGACCGGATGTCCCAAATGTTTTTGCTTGTTTGCATAGATACTTCGCATAGCTTCAGCCTGAATTAAAACTAAAGTGAGAAACCGCAGATCGGTGAAACCGATGACATATTGTTTGCCGCCATGTTGCGCTGAGCATGTTTATACTGCTATTAATTAGACAAGTAACAAGATTTTCACTATAACCTGAAGGGCCGAGTGAGCTTTATTACGTGGCAACTTATCATAGGCAGCCGTAGAGTGCAGAACAAGCTGGTGACCCTGCTTGCACATATTTACATATAGAACAGTAACGTGAGCGTGTAGCCTTCGATTCGCTGTGCTCTAGCTGTCAAAAATTGTACACGTAAGGTTAGAAGGATCCTCAAAAGTAGGCTAACGGCTGTCGTGCCTCCAGTGAATATCATTAAATACCAAATGAGAGCGGAAATTAGGAAGCGCATTGCTTATCATACGGAGCGCAGTGTGGTTGGTCATAGCGTTTTTTTTACTGACTGCACTGCAAACATGACCGCAGACAACTCAAGTGAACGTCTCTCTGTCGTCGTTGCGATTTTATCGGACGTGAATTGTTGCCTGTGAATTGTAAGCGGAATAGAATGACATTCCGCCCTATAGGCAGTAATCCAGCTGCAGTGTTCTGCCTGTCAGCTAAATCTCTCGTAGGAATGAGGGAGGGAGAGGGAGAGAGGTGCGCACGCATAATCGTGAACACATATGAGCTGGTCGAACAATTTTCTTGCGGAAGCACGTGTGCCGTAAATACCAGTTTAACTGCATATCGCATCTGTATGCGGCTGCTTTGCAGGAGGGAAAGAGCGCTGGAAAGACAGTCGCTAAAATCCGGCCTCGTGTTCAGTTGCTTCGCGTACTGCATGCATGATGACCACCCCTTCTGAGATGCTTTTCAGTATATATTTCAAAGCATAGCCGCATTTCTATTGCGCGAAAAAAACATGGTAGACCCTGCGCTTGTATTGCGCACACGTTGACGACATGCGTGCATGTGGGTTCCTTCACGAGCCCATGCTCTTCAAAAAAAAAAACGGAGCACAGGCCCGCACAAATTTATTCGCAGGTGTTGAAGGATGATGAGTTCGCATAGAAGCACTTCTACTCTGTCCATTCGCCTGATTTGCATCGCGGGTTGAGGGCATCCTTTCATTTCAAGAAAATATCGCAACGGGTGTAACGCATCTAGCTGTCACGAAATCACGTATGTGAAAAAACTGAGTTTGATACATTGAGAAACGCATAAGGCGAACAAATTTTGTAAGGCTACTTCATGCTGGCTTCACAAAAACAAATAGAAAATGTGTTAAGCCTTCTGTTCACCATACTATGCAACCATTCATCCTTCACCATATGAAGCGGTAGAACATAAGTGAAATCTTGAACAACTCTTAAGCATTGCTTCCTTGCAGAGCTGTGTGATAAGGTCTCAGAAAAGTGAGCCAGTAATAATCCCAGTAAATGTTCCTCACCAAACGTTGACGGACCATTTTATTCAGTGTTTGTGCTGGTGGATCTAATCGGCGTCCACGCTGGGCCAGTAATCGTCGTTCTTCGCAGTGAGTTTAATTTATGCAAAAGTAAGCCCCATCAATCTAAACAATATTATCCAGGAATCCAAAGGCTCGGCCAGTTTAAATTAAAAGCCACTTTCAGAAGTCGAGGCGTCGGTCGAGAGCTCTGCCATGCAGTGTTTTGTGCCGGCTTACGTGGAATGGATAAAATTGATGGTTTACAAGTGGTGTGTGAGTTGAGTCCTGGTGGACGTTGCAGCTTCAAGCATGCTCCACTTCCAGCTTGAATACTACGCACGCGAGGACACCGTTCACGTACATCACTGATGATGTACTCCTCTTTTCTTTGCACGCTGACCAGTGCACCACCTTTTGCAAACTTGTTGAATACCCGTACAAACTAAGTGCCAGCAGTAACGAAGCGATCCTGGTGCTGAGCAGCATATCCTTGCGCTACTAGGCAGGCGTCTTCGTGCGGAGTCAATTAGCCTATCACTATATTAGTGAGAGGCTATTCCTCGAAGGAACTTCTCTCAACCAGAGACTCCATTGAGACGTGCATTTTTACCGTGCAGAGAGAGCATGGTCGTTTCTGCTATGCACACTTACTAGCGTTCAGCAACGCCTTCGAATAAATTTGTACGAGCCTGCGCTTTCCAACACATCGCAAAGGAGAGCGTTTATAGTCGGCATGACACGACACATTACCAAAGCTGCGGAAGGCAAAGTTTTGGGCATGCCACACGCCGACTGCTAACGCTAAGATTAAAAGCTGCTGTCGAAAGAAAATGAGGAGAGGAGAGCACACGGTGATAGCGCCGGAAGTGACGCCGGACTTCCTGACCAATGCGAGCGGAGAGGACGCCACCGTCGCTATTTGCCGAGCAGTTCCGGTTTCAACAGGATTGCGGAGGCCTAAATTTCTCCTGCAGAAACCGCAACTAGCTTTTTGACTGTCATTTCTTACTGCAGCTGGTCATACGCCGCCTTCCCTTAAATTTCGATATGCAGTATTCAATTGAAAATAAATCAAGAAAATAAAATTCTTTATTAGGCGCTCAGTGTACAAGCAGCCGCATTTCAGGTGGTTGACATGTCCTGAAAGCCAACTGCAGAATGCAACACATGTAATAACGTGAGCTATTTTTGTATGAAAATTTGCAGCAGTTAAATAAAAAACACCCCGTATAACTAACTATATATCTCTAGACTATATTGGTAACTATATTTCATTTAGTTCCGTATGTTCTAGTCTGTCGTGTTTGCATTCCGTTTATTTGTTGTAGGTATTAGCCTCACTCATTGAATAGCCCTGCAAGTTCATCAGATTGAGTGAATATATGCATTAATCAGTGTAAGAGATCCGGGGAGCAACTCGCCTCATGCCCATTTGCTTTTTGTTTGTTTTTCTTTTCCTCAGACAGAAGACGCCAGCGTGGTTTCTTATGGACCCCAAGAAGTTGTTTCAGGTATCGAAAACTCAACTTTTTTGAACTTTTCTTGGCAAGTCAAAATGCTCGTTTAATACCACGTCTCCTGCAAACTGTGATCCCGCATCTTACCAGCAATTCCACGAGTGCATATTCATTATAGAATCCTGGCCAGATTACTTCTGTCGCGAATACTTCTATGTATTTCAGCAGGTAACGCTTCTGGAAACTAGATATATTTCAAAAGCAGCGAAACGTTCATGCAAAACCTAATGGGAGTCTCGAAGCACATGCAACCACGGTTTCACGCTGGCTGCAGTTTTTAAGAGCACAGACAGTTACTGGCTTTAATGTGTTTGAAAATTAAGAACATGACTGAAAGGTGCTCTAAATTAGAATCTAGTAGCACTCATTTGTGCTTTATAGGTACGTGCTTTCATGGAACTCCTATCTACGGAGCGCTAGGCCTTGAAGCTTGCAGAAAAGGACTTCAAAGTGCCTTAACACGCGGACAAATCTTTCAAACGGCTGACGGACAGCACGCGCATGAAACGCAGCCCGCGAATGCGCTTCCTGAGGGCACCTATAACAAAACTTGTTTGGCCTGGTTTGTGAACGTTAATACTACAGACGATATATGTGGGCGAAAGATTAGACAAACCACATACACGAGAGAAACACAAGGACAGGCGCAATACTAGTTGTTAGTGTTTCTCTAGTACACGTGAATTGCGTAATCTTTTGCGCACATTGATCATCTGTAGTATTAGCACCTACAAGTCTACGCGCGCAAATGTCGTGGCCACTAAGAGCAGAGGATGATTAATCTACCTATACGGTAGTGTGTTTTACAGCGCACTAGCTGTAGGCAATTTCCGCGATCGAATATCGAAATTGTTTTGCTGACTGAAGTTTCAGACACTGCACCTATCTCTCTCGGTCTGTTTTTAATTTATTCGTTTTTTTTTCAATATTTTAGCTGGCTATTGTGAAATTTTCTTCCATTTCATGAAGGCCTCCTTGTAACAGTTAAGTTAGAGCGTATGTACAGTGACAGTGGGGTGTACCTATATTTCAATATGCAAGACCTATGCAACTGTTTCGAAAGTAAATTTTGCATTTCTTGGCACCGTCATCTGGAATTTGTTAGAGGTTGCTGTGAACACGGAATGATAAGTCGATCATTGTCTCAAAAATGCACAAACCTATCAAAATCGTCGGAGAGGTCACATGGCAATGACAGCATGGTCAGGAGACGATGGACGAATCAGAATCGTTTGGTGTGTCGTGATAAAGATGTCATCATGATTCTGATAACGAAAACGTGTGATGCGAGTCCTGCAATAGTTACGTGGTCATGCAGTTTGCTGCACCCCACCGGCGCACAAATGGCAGACAAGCAATTATCAGCTGCTCTGTAGTACTTGACCAACTCTACGTCATGCTGCCTAATGCAGTAAAGAGACTGGAGTAGGATATTGCAGTGACACCTCAGACCTGATTCGCAGCATACCTCCGTCCTCGCTCTATTTGTGCCGAATGGAGCTGTCCCACTTCTATACTGGGCGTAGAACGTACGTTCTAGGTGGCCGTTCTAGCCTAGGTGAAAAATGTTTAATATAACTTCGGCTCATTTGCACGGTTCAAGCAACAAAGGTGAATGCTGTCAGTGTTTATTGCATTTAGTCTTTCGTTTCGTGCTCTCACAGAAGAGATATATTGGCGCTGGCGTGCCTTGAATGGTATTTACCTGTATTAACCCGAGCATGCAATGACAACCGCCTGCAAGACAGCTGAGTTCAGCTAAGGACACCTTGACGATGTCCTCAAGTCGTATACATTTATATGCACATAGCTTCTTTGATGCCAACTGCATGTTATCTTCCACAGTACGACTTCGCTTAATTGAATTGCGGTATATATTTTAGATGCCTGAAGCCTTTGCACCTCAATTTTTTCTGTTCGGTGTGATTCTGCAGTGTCGTGACACCCATGAAAGACATTTCCTAAGGCACAAAAAAGGCGCCTACGTTCTTCAGGTGCCTGCGCACAGCACCTTTTTCACAACACCACCTTTGCACACAAACGGGATGCTCGTAGACACCCCGGTGGCGGCTGAGGGCACAGTCTTCTTCATACGCCCTTTTCTTTCTTTAGCATATGCCGATTGCGAACAGCGTTTCTTGTAGAGCTGTCTAAGCTGTCTAGTTTCAATGACTGTGTTAAGAAAGTGCAGCACCCGTGACGTGATGTCGGACTCCAGAAGAAGCTTGCTGAGACTCGGGAATAACCCAGCCGTATGAGAATCAGCACAGTCCATATCTTACGTGGCGTTTTAAACAGGAAAAATACATTCTAAATGACATAACATATTTCGGCACACTCTTCTTCTAAGTACTAGCGAAGCGTTAATCAAAGGACGACTCTACTCGTACATTGTGAAACGAAAAGGTCTTTAGAAAAGTATTGTTTGCACGTGGCGATATGGCGTGCACTCCCTTAACGTACCACTCGCCTGAGGTGACTCCCACGCGCACATATCGCGGTGTTTTAAAAATTCGTCGCATTTTAAAGGACTCTTCATAATGTAACATTTATGTCCTAGTTGGGCTGGGCTATTGTTCTCAGAGGGACATAACAGGATCACCGTGGAGCCAGAAAACTATTACAGAATTTTTTGTTTGCAGGTATTACTATAGGTCGTAACCTGACGATTTCCCCCAGCTGGCGAAAGCAATGCTATATAAACTTTGTCACGTCAAAGGCCAATGTTGATCATAACCAGTGGCTGCGTTCTCCAGCTCCCATTGCTTTAAGCACCATGTACATGCTAGATATTCACAATGTCATATCTACTCTTATCTATATATTATCATAAATATTATGATTGAAATACTGTCTATTTTCTGTTTCACAGGAGGGTCAAGAATAGCGGACTTGCCTGAGCCCAGAGAGCCGTTGTTAGAACTATCCTTCAAGAACCAGATTCCTCACTCGTTCGATCAAGCTGCTTCTAATTCTAATATCGACAACTTCAAGAACTTCGCCGCGGCGCAAGGCAATGCCGCACCCGTACA
Organism: Amblyomma americanum; assembly: GCA_030143305.2. Taxonomy (NCBI): domain Eukaryota; kingdom Metazoa; phylum Arthropoda; class Arachnida; order Ixodida; family Ixodidae; genus Amblyomma; species Amblyomma americanum. Next base: position 84,647 of record JARKHS020025805.1, read on the forward strand.
CGGTAAAGCTCTGCCAAAAGCAGCCCACCAAAAGGCGGTCGTTAAGAACTGTACTGGGCAATGTCACGAAGGATCGACAACAGCAAAGGCCAATATGAGCGGTAAGTAACTAGCAGTTTGTTGTTCACTGGAGTAGCCTGCAAATTTTTCTCATCCCTTTAAAATAGGGTGGTAAAACTACGAGCATTCATTGAAAATACTTCTTGTAACCGTCGCTATGTGAAGTACGCTCGAGCCGGTAGTTCCTGAGTTCTAAGGAACTACGAACCATGGATAAATTACAGAGAAAACTTAACATATAAAGAAAATATTAGTTCAGGCAGAAGTTCAATCGTATTTTCAATCACTCTGAATAGGGAAATCTTAGTTTGGAAGGGTTCTTTAAGCCTTCAAATATTTAACCTTGTATTAAAATTCCCTCATGTTTGTTTTGTTGCCCTTGCATTTTTATTCGATAGAGCATATGAACAGATGAGATGGAAGAATCTAGAATGCATGATACCTTGTCATGTCTGTATAGCCACCGATTAGTTCACAAGTATGCAGGAGTAAGCTGCTAGCATACTAAAGTTCAATGAGGCATTTTAGAAATACATTCGCATGACGGAAATGTTTCCGGGCTGCATTATCTCCTTGCAAAAACATGTGCGCTTCGTGCAGAATGCTCGTATAAAAAGAAAACTATCTTCAAACAGCGTAAAGGTTTGCCCACCAGCCGTAGCATGCAGTAACTGGCTCTAGCAAATGTACGATTGTCCACCAATGAAATCGCGTATTTAAATTTGGAGTTCCTTATAAGTTGTCTAGCAAAAAGTTCGCCACAAAAAATTAGCTCTTTCATTCACATGTTCAGACAAGTCAATTTAATGGCACGATTACTTAGCCCTTCGTTTACCATCTAGATGCTTAAATATGGAACAGCGCTTGTGTTCAGTGTTTCCAAAAATTGTCCTCATTTTCATCGGACTTCTTTGGCATGCAGATAAAAACAACCTTGAGGTGACTGTTAACAGGTTTTCATTATAACAGTAACTTATCAACCCGGCAAACACCAAAAGGTGACTCATGGAAGTGGTTACGTTTTGTTAGGGGATTTCTTGCCAGCGGCAACCGCACCTTTGTTTCATGCAACATTTTGCCCTTTCCAGCTCCGTCAGCGGTAAAGAACCTCGCCCTATACCAACCCTCGCCACAGGTAGCTTTCTACACCTGGGAACGGCCTGACATCCCGAATGGCCCAATTGATGGATACATTGTCAGCACTGGGAACCTGGAAACTAAAAAAGTGGTCATCACCGAAGTACCTGGTAATACTACGACACTAATTCAGAAGACCATTGAACAGTACACTAAATACAAGGTGGACGTCCAGGCGTACAACATAGCGAATCCTTACGGCCTCAAGCAAGCTGGACCTGCAGCGAGTGTGGAGTTCGAAAGCATCGGACATGGTAACTGCTGTTTCCTCCCGGCGGCACAATTACACCTCGATTTAAAGGACTTGCAATGTAGCGATGCAGTTACGTTATTCAGCCAGTGACCCTTTCCTGGTGGCCTACACGTCAATTTTTTTTTTAACGGAAAGAATTCTTAGACTTGCGAGTCCTAATTTAATCGTCGTCGGCGATTACTAGGCTGGCGTTAGAAACAGATGAAATTTTTATCCTCGTTAAATTAATGGCAGGCGATCGCAGTACTTATCTTTTGTTTCATGTTGCCAGATAGGCCCCTCATTCCGCAGTCGCTATTCCATTTTGCGACATCATCAAAGTTAAGAACAAAGCTTTACTTAGCTTTGAAAGAATTTAGTGCAGCGTAGCCCTTTTCCAGTTATTGCCCGAGCCATTCATGGTAGCTCGGAGGATGTACTGGTCTGCAACTGAGAACGAGGTCAAGTTTTTCAGTCCGGCTGCTGCATGCACATTTTGTCAGGAAATGAAAAGGGGCGTGTGCTGCAAAATTACGCGGCAAGGTAGAGACGCAGGCGATCGAAAATAATCGCGCGATGTCGCTGCTGCACACCTCACCGCACCTGCCTTTGGATTTGGCACTCGGATGTCTCTTACATGCATGAGCTGTACATTAAACAGGAAACGGGAATTGAAGACATGTCGACGAATATGACTGCGTATATGACTGGCAAACGCGTGACAGGAAATAAGTGCGTGCTCCTAGAGGCTCGCGCTGATTATTTTGCTGTAATGAGATGCTGATAAGCCTGGAGTGGGAGTACAAAATGCAAGTGCTGAGTACTTCTTTTTGCTCCCCTATTTTTTTAGGACCGGTACCACCAATGCCAGAGGTTGCTGATATATATGAGAACCGAGTGCTGGTGAACTGGACTGAGCCCATTGATCTGCAACATGACATCACTTACTATGCCGTCGAGCTCGAGAAAACCGCTAGCAGCGCTTTTACGACTAACAGCAGCATTTGGCTGAATGGTCTTGAGACGTGGCACCAGTACACAGTATTGGTTTCATCCTGCACCTCGGAGGGCAAGTGTGGGCCGCCAAAGAGAGCGTACTTTCAAACTGATGTCGGAAGTAAGTGAAGCCTTCACATTTGTTGGAGCAACAGTTCCAAACAATTTCAGCTTCTATCTATGCTTTCCCAATTTTTTGTTTTCTGCATAGCATTGCAATTATGCTTTCTTTGCTGAAGAGTAACTAGCTCGCGTTTGCTACAGGCTCAGGAAAATGGAAGTGAAATCGAAGCAATGAAATGCCATTAAAATCGGCAAGGATATCGCTGCAGTGAAGAAAAGAAGCACATTTTCGAGAATTTTGTGCTCACTGTTAACAATAGAAACTCGGGTCTTCTACATTTTGGAATTTGGCCCACCAGTTTTATAAGCTATAATACTTTGATTGCACAGGTCTTAAGGAAAGTTTGCACTGAAACTTAGTTCAATTTGTTGGCAGTTGACTCATAAAACCACTAACTTGTTCCGTAATTTAATGCCCCTTCTCTTCTCTGACACCATTTTTCTATTCTAGTAAAAATTTCATAACTACCAATAACTTTAACCGATATCTTCGCTGCTTTATTCCTAACGATTGACTTCCTTCACTAAGGGATTTTATATTCATGGAACGCTTTACTGCGTGGCTGAAGAGCTCACCGATTCATCTGAGCACAGATCATGGTCGCGTAACACTTGCAGCACTAGATGATCGAGGCTGCGGTAGAACGTGCACAAGTTTCGGCACTGATCACTACATTTTCTACAAAGCCAATCGTTTTTTCACCGTAGCTACAGCACAACGTCGACATTTGTGAAGGAATGTCGCCTGGAAACTGTGTGAGCTTTTATAAACTAACGTTTGTGTTCGGAGGCGTGCACTCTTCCTGAACCCTAACAAGAGGAGGACGCAGACAACTGCGGGAAGGGCTGAGCTCGCGTTTAGACTCCCAGTTACCATAATTTCTTTTAAAAACTTTAAATTACCATTCTCTTCATCATCCCCACTGTCTGATTATACTTGGTACATGCAGAGACACTTTATTCTTCATTCTTTTTTGAGTCGCACAATAATTTTTGTCTGATTGTACTTAATGCCACTTGCAGCCCCTACCACTCCACGCCAGCTGAACTCTACCAGTGTTTCTCGCTACAGCTTGGGAATCGCCTGGACGCGTCCCGAAGACGCTAAAGGCCCGATTGACGGCTACAGGGTGGTCGTGACTAATGAATCACTAGAATTTGAAGTGACTACTAAATCAACAGAACTCACTCTCAGCAACCTTGCCCCTAGTTGCCTCTACGGGATTGCCGTAATAGCCTTCAACAATGGTGCGCACCGGATAAAGGAAGGACCGGCTGCTCTCATTGACGTCAAGACGCTTTATGGACGTAAGTTTTGCTGGTTGTAGCCGCACGTTTTAGTGACTTGAGTGGCATCGCATTGCTTTGTTCGCTTCGGTGCTGGGGCTAGATTTTCATGAACGTGGTATATGCGGGTTAGACAATCAAAGTGGCTAAATCAACCTGTAGCTAAATTGGGTTACATCTTCCTAATGCCTGATCCAACTTTCGAGGCGTTTAACTGCTGCATGTGCACTTAATGCCACCAATCTACGATAGCTCTCGAACCATCCTTTAAAAAATCTCTTTAGACGCTCTACAGACTGTCCATAGACTTGTCTTTAATGTCTATAGATTCTCTAAATATAAACCTCGGAGAAATCTATAAGCAAACCAAATCCTTTAGATAATGTATACATTAGGAGAATCCATAGATTTATGGCCATACACTTTTAGTAGACTTCTGTGCATAGTCTGTAGACTATGAATTGGCAAAAGGAATATCCGCAGGAAGGCAATAGTCTATAAGACTTCCATACAGTTTTAGGGCAAAGCATAAAAAGGCAGTGCAAGAGAAACTAATTTAATGAGTGAACTATTGAGCGGGAGGAAATCATGGGACATCAAACAGAAATTTGAAATCTTTGAGTCAACTGCATAACAATCCTCTTTGCACAGACCTCTAAGAGCCGCAGTTCATCATTGTGCAGCAGAATGTGTTTAACGGTGAATATCGACATGTCCGGGCTTCATATGTTGCCGAGAACATATTTAAATTTTGTCCGATAAATTATTTTTACGTTTCAGCAAAACCTAGCCCACATTGGTTCAGCATTACAACCATCACGTTGATGGTAGTGGTTCCTGTGGTGTGCTTTGGCTTTCTCATCGGGTACGTCGTGTACAGACAGCGTGTCAAAAAAAGGCAAGTCACTGCTACTTCGTACAGCGACACTTCGAGCGCTACTGCAATATATAGAAGTAGCTTCGATACGATGGTACCTCGATACTGGTTTTTGCTTACTGCGCTATTAAAATGTTTTTCTTGAACATTTAGCAACATTAAAACTAGGCCTTTATGAAGTAGCCGACAGGTCCGGACTGTTTGTACACGTTGAATCAAACGAAACTGGGTGCATATATGCAATTTATCTGCGCTACAAACTGCTGAGCTATAAAAGAAAACTATTCAGCGTGTTTTCATCTTTCGCTAATAGTCATCCTTGGTGTCCTATGTGTTGATCGCGTGTGTGTATTTCGACGCGGCAGCTTTTGGTGGGGAACATATTTAACTTTTTAGCCTTGTGAGCTTTTCGCAGAGTCAATTGCCTCTTGGTAGTTAAACCAATTTTCAGTTCTAATGGATTTTTTTTTTCTAGCTGAAAATACAGCGGTGCAAGTGCACACCACGACAGAAGTCTTATTAGGAAGCCAGTGTTAAGAAAATATAATTCATCTTTCTGAGAATTCGGGGTTCGGAGTGGCTCGAAAGTGGTATGTCAATTAATAGCATCATTTTGAGGTCAATCTATGCATCTGTCTGCATGCGAGGCATAACAAAAATTGTGCTTCACAAAGCGGTAAACATCAGTCGATCTGACTGGAACGACACGCTCTTGTTGGCGACGCTTCATTCAAAGGCATTCATAATCATTTGAAAGCACTGGAAAATACATCGCGCTCAGCAATTTTGAATAAAATTGACTCATGTTCTTTGCTTTTCTTTCTTAAATGAAAAAAAAAACAAGCTTGTAAATGGGCATTTTCTCACTAACGACTTATGCGATTATTCTCGACAATTATCGGCATATGCCTAATGCGACCTTCCTTATGTGAAACATTTTAGAAAGCGAGCCATTTGAAGAATTTTTTTTATTCGAGCGGAGTGACGTCATATATATGTCTCGAAGTTCAAAATGTGCGCGGAGTTAATGCCCATTTTACATGAAGCCGGAATGACTATCTTTTTTTCGACGCAAGCATTTGATAGAAGAGTACACAATAATTGCCGTATGTTTTCTTGTTTCTAGGGAGGACGAAGAACTATTGGCATCTTCGGAAGAAGGTAACGAAAGGTCACAACAGGCTTAGAAGCCCGGACGACTGGACTCTCACCGAAGAACGTCAACTCTGCCACCGCTCTCCTTAGCGCGCAACGAACTATGGACGAAATACCAGCGCCTTGTATAAAATACCGCGTTGAATACCGCTGCCCAATTGTGGACGTTAGTTCTGCGCTTTCAGAGCTGGCAGGGCAGCGGTAAACTTGCCGTGGTATGGCAAATTACATGTGATATTGCTGACGTAGTCAGATCGAATGTACTCTCCGTAGATAATTTATTCCGTTTTTATACTCGTTTTCTTGTTCGATTTATGCAGACGTTAAATAAAACCGCAGACATCTACGGCGCCCCGTGCGCCGGCAATGTTTGTTTTTAATTCTTGCGTGCATTGTTTTGTGCTTACGGTAACAATGAAAGCAAGAAAATTCTACCCGCGTCTTTAACGTCTAGCATAAGCCCCTGACCCTCAAAGCAGCGTTTGCAAAGGAAGGCGATGAAACGTCTCTGATCAGAATTTTAAAAACCGAACTGTAGCGGTGGAAAGACCTAATATTTCTCAGTATACCAGCCCGCGAAGCAGTTAGCACGAAGCTAAACAAAAGTCTAATCTGTAGGGGGTTGGTAGCAACCTGTGTAAAAGTGAGTGGTGTCCGATGTATGGACAGACATGAAGCCACAACTGTTTGCGCGGCTTAACAGACGTAGTCGAGGGTCGTTAAGAAAAGTAAACGAGATTTCGTGCTGCGCATTCTGTTATGAGCCTCGAACGTGGCTGCACAAAAGCAGAATTTTATGGTGGTTCGAATCCTATCATGCACAAACATTTGTTTTCTTATCGAGTTGCTGGATGTAACGCCGGGCGGACGGGAGTATGAGCCATTAAAGGCGTGCGCCTTAATAAAGGTTTGAGGAAGCAAGGAAAATATTCGCGCAGCGCATGGCTGGAGCATCCAAGTGGTTTAATGTTGGCAAGAGCAGAATGGGAGGATAATAAGCCAATTTATTCTGGAGAATAATTTAGTCAAGTGCAGTGCACCTTATCGTTTCCTGCGTCTTATATAGAGTGTAATAAGCACAATACCTAGGAGCGGAACTGCAAAAGATCGAACAAATCTTTCGAAGTGCAGAGATGCCACGGCAGTGTTGTTTCCAAAGATATTCAGGTATCCGAATGCAATCCTTAGGAAGTGTGGAATCTTAGGTCTCCAGACCTTCAGAGCACTGTCTTCAGCGTGGACCGACGTAGAGCTAGAATCCTGAACTTCCACGTCCTCCTGGAAAGGAAACAAAATTTTGAGGCTCTATTAGAACTCTGTAAAGAAACAGATTGAGACCTATAACAGTTTTTATCCAAGCGCAAGTAACTTTATACGAAATCCATACACAACAGTGCCCCTCTTTGGAAAGAACGCCGCAATGTAGGCAGTAAGAGTTCAAGAACGAAAACTATTTGCGAATAATCGCACTATTCTGTTTCCAATGTGTTGATTGCCGTAGCGCATTAATAAGCCACTCTACTCAAAGCGCAGGAGATAGATGTTCGTAGGATTCATAGATGCTCGTAGAATTTTCAGAAATGTTTGCTCTTTAGCACATCTTCACAGCCGGGCCCTAAATAATATGATTTTAAGAAAGGACACATAAATTCAAAAGCAGTACATTTTAACGCCACAAAAAACTTACAAACATTGCGGTTGTTCGCTTTGTTATTATGACGCGATGACTTAATTTCACCATCCAATTTCGTATGCAGCAAAATTATGCCCCATTTTAAGTAACCTTTTTCTCTACTCTCTCGCTTTTTCTGCTACTCTCCTTTCTCTTTCATACTTTATCCCCTCACCCCTTCCCCCCGTGTAGGCTAGCACACCGATTATTCTTCGGGTTAACCTCCCTGCATTTCATCTTTTTCCTGCTCTTTTTCCTCCTCCTCCTTATCACGCCTGTGTAGTGCTACACTCCATCATAAACCTCACCTTGCAAATTTCAGTCTGTGCCTGTACGGTTCTGCCCCATACGTGAGTTCTGCTAACATATAAACTTTTATAAATTGTTCTCTTGAGGGATATTCTTTAGCTACCATTCATGACTCGACAGTAAATGCTGAATACGCTCTAGACCAATCTTATTTTTGTAGTCATTTGTATCTCGCTGTGCAGATCTGCGGTAACTACCTGCCCTAAGAAGACTTAATCCCTACCACTTCCAGCTCCTCGCTAGCAATCGGAAACTACTGTCGGCTTCCGTGAAAATTGATCATTACTTTAGTTTTCTGCGTATTATTTCCAGACCTACTGCTCTGCCTTTTCTGCTTTAGTCATTGATTATGCTGTGCTGGCGGTTCATCCCCTGAGTGACTTAGCAAGGTAATGTCATTAGCGAATCGTAGATGAGTAAAGTGTTCAATAACTGTTAGTTCTATCTGTTCTCAATCTAGGTCTTTAAATACCTTCTGTAAAGAGGAGGTGCATAGCATAGGAGATATCGTGTCTTCCTGCCTGGCACCGTTGCTTATTGAATTTTCAAAGCCGTCCTTATAAATCTCTATGGTGGCTCTGCAGCCGTTATTGATACGTTTCAGTATTTTTACATGAGGCTATTCTACGCCCCCCCCCCCCCCTACCCCACCACCACCAGACGCCAGCTGGGGAAAGAAGGAACAATGGTGTTGAAAAGGCTCCAGAAAAATAAATACCCAAACCCAGTTCTGGTCAGCCATGTATGGTCGGAAATAATATTAGACAGATGTTCATTATGCATTGAAAGGGGATAGCTAGACCATATAATGGTGGAATGTGAGAAGTCACCAGGCAGGGCTAAAAACATAAGAACAAATGACGCCCAGGAGACCCTTCTCTGAAGCTCGGACCCAAGAGCCCAAGAAGAAATCGGTGGACTGGCCGAAGATGCTTCCGAGGTCCAAGAACTACCAACCTGCATCTAAGACGACTGCTCCAACCTCGGGTTCTAACCCCTGAAGTGCGGGATTGTCATTCGGCTAGAGAAATAAAAATTCTCTCTCTTTCTACGACCCATTCAGTAGTGCCTGAATGAGTGCTGAGGTTTCGACTGAGTCAAATGCTTTTTAGTAATCTATGCGGGCTTTGTTTAGGGGGTTGGTTATATTATGGGCATTTGTCAATCCCCTGACTAATGACGTAGGCATTTTGTGTATATTTATAATGAAAGCATCACAAAAGCAAACCTTATGCATTCTTCAGTTTCTCATCTCGGGGATTATAGCCCACATTATATATGCGAGAGCGCAAACTAATCGTCGTTTTTGTTCAGAGCAGTGTATGATTCTAATTTGCAAGGTGATTTTAATTTAGGGGCAAGTTTCACGCCTATATTTTTGTAGATAATATGTGTTTATACTAGCTAGTCAATTTGTGATTTCCGTACTTCACGCACAAATTGCTGCAGAAAATCTAGTTTCTGCGTCTAGTAAACCATTAGTTAAACAACCTCCTGTCCAAGTGACCACTCGAAGATAGTTCACACGTCTAACCGAAATGGAATCAATACTACCAAAGTCTAACAAATCAAGCCGCATATGTGATACGCTAGGCAGCAAAAGGATTGACTTGTTCATAAGTGCTAAACTTATTCAGAAATGCAAAAAAAGAAAGCTTCATCGGCTGCGGCCAACTTAAAGACTGTCTTTCTGAAAGCTTATCCATACTCATCATATACTAGTGCAACATTGGTAAGGGATGGTAAGTTTAACTTTAGTACATTATACTCCCACCAGGATGCGCGACTGAGAACAATGGCGACAAAATTAAGTGAGGTGCGATGGTTTTGAACAATAGAACTCATCAGGTACTTATGCACAAGACCACAAAATACCGAGAGAGGCCGAATACAAATATCTCGGGGAATGGTAACTGAAGCACAGATGTGCACAAAAATCGTAGTTCAGAAGCGTGAGTCGGTGGGCGAGTTGGTACATGTTCAAAAGAAAAAAAAACAGCGAAGAAAAAGACGCAGGACCAGGAGGAGAAGACACACACTAACTGTCGCCGGAGACAGTTTGTGTGTGTCTTCTCCTGGCCCTGCGTCTTTTTTTCGCTGTTTTTTTTTCTCTTGTGCACAAAAAAAAAGCGCGAACAATCTGTTAGGGCAAAAGGGCTAAGAGATGCCAGGTTAACGAAACTTAGTTTGTTATAGGGGTACAACAAATATGAGGTACTGAGAAGTACTTTAAAAGGGATAATGATGCCAGGGTGCGGAAGCATTGTATGGCTATGTATGTGGTTTCGTGTCATCACGAGCTTGTCATCACAATAACGTTCGAACAAATTGAGTTACAAGAAAGAAAAGGTGGCATTAGATAGAGCATCAAAACATCTCGCAGGGGAAATCATGAGGCGCATGTGTGATAATAGGTTAATTAATTAGAGCCAAAAATGTCCATAAAGTGGGCGAAGACGGGGCAAAAGTGGCACCAAATTTGAAAAAGTAATATAACAACCAAATAAGACGAACACTCAAGGAGAGAACAACACAGAAAACCGGCTGGACTAATAACTGAATTCTTTATTGAGTACATACCGCCGGGTAATGAGCACATAAGAAAGTGGCTGAGCGCCAAGGGGTCAATTTGGTTTCTTCTGCTCCCATGAAGCTTTCAGGTCTTTGAGCACGAATTGTGCCTGACAGAAATAAGATACGTTGCACGACCGAGCATAAAACCATGTACTCAAAGTGCCGGACCGAAGTGACTTACAAGATTCCGCTGACTTGTGGAGAATTTTGCATAGGTCAGACGGGTGACTGTGTGAACGAAATGATGTGCAAGTACAGAACAAAAGATGGCGCCGGTGAAGATAGCAATCTTGCTTTGCATTGCAGTATATGTGCCGGCAAATGTTCCCCACGTTCCGCAGATGTCGCGATCCTGGGCTATGGGAAAACACGGAAGGCTCGTGAATTCCTGAGGCCTTTCCAATAGCTAAACATATTGATGTCTGCGTCAGTTCGCCATCCATAGCGCTCACGACAAAAGAATGTTATTATTTGAATGACCAAGTTTGATTGTCTGCCCTGCTTTGGCGCTTGCGTAGAGATTACTCGGCGGTATGTACTCAATAAAGAATTCAGTTGTTAGTCCAGCCTTTGTCCTGTGTTGTTCTCTCGTTGTGTGTTCGTCTTTTTTGGATTGTATGTTTCTTCTTCAACATGCCATACCAACAGGCCGACCATTCTGCCCTGCTCAAATTTGAACAGCGGAACTTGGCGGAGCTAAAGCGTGGCGCCAAATCTGAAAAACGGAAGTGTGGACAGAGCGCAGCGTGGCGCCAAATTTGAAAACTGAAAATAGGCAATAATGGAACTTGATTAATTTAGACAAATAGGGGCAAGGAAGTGCGACGACACGTCAATGATTCTTTCAATACAGGTGCAGCAGTGATCTCATAATTTTTGAAATAAGGTTTTGCGTTTAAAAGAAGTTTAGTTGAGATTGGAAGTAAATGAGAGGCCTGTTGGAAGATTACCACCAGGTGCCAATGTCAAAATCATAACCGAGGCAGTACAAGGGGATATGGGCTGGGCATCGTTCGAAGCACGTGAAGCTCGGGATAAAATATTGTGTGAAAAACGCCTGAAGAGAAATTGTAACAGAGCAGGTGGGCAGCCGAGGTTTTTTAAACGGTTATACAAGAAGAACGTTGACTCACAATGGCGGAAAAGGACCAGGACACTAATCAGCAAGAATGCCAGGGATGAGAACTGATAAATAGAGAGCTTTAAACGACTGGTACAAAATGCGCAAGATAAAAAGTTCATTATTGAATGGAAAATAAGAAGACTGTTCAATTATATCCAAATTTCAAAATTCAATCAGGCAGGAATTGTTCTATGATAACTCAAGAGGCAGGGCCCTAATCTTTGAAGCTAGATCAGGGTACCTTAGAACGCGCACCAACAACAAAAAATTTAACCAAGATGGTTACACATGTGCTCTGTGCTGTAAATTTGTAGAAACAATAAAATAGACTCATACTCGAAAGTGATCACATCCATGCGGATTTCGATGCAGGCGAAATCACTGTCCCCAAAGCCCTGCGGTTTAGAGATAACAATGGTCGTGTGAATGAAGCTGCGGTGGAAGTTAGCAAAGAGCGATTGGAAGACTGGTGGCTCAAGAGCAGAGTGGTGACTCAAAGCTCAGAAGTGTAGGACTGAAAATATATTTAAAGAAGCCAGGAACCTTTAGAGCAGTTAATAACGCCGTTAAATAAAATAAATAAAAAAGCCGAGCATAGTAGCAACTTCTACCACCCCATTTCAAAGGGGACGTTCCGGTCTTCAATTCATGCTTCCACACAGAGGCGTTATCCGCCGACAACCTGATACCACCCTGCTGGAGACAAGCGCTAGATTGAGCTGCTTATATGTGTGCGTGGAAAACCAGGTGATAACTGGAGCACATAATGTCTCTCCGTTTCGGTTACCTATTGGCACGATCAGGAGGCTTTTATAATCGGTGCTGTATACGAGAGTATAGAGAGTCCAGGAACTGCGCAATGCACTAAGAGACCCATATCTAAGTCTTCTGCATAAATGGCGACTATTTGGCTCCGGCGCTGTGAAGCGCATCGAAAGTTTTTGTGGAAAAGAATGACGAGCACTGAAATTGGGCATTGAAACTTCCTGGGGCACTAGTTTTGCGTTGTGAAACAGAAAACTCAAACATGCGCGCTACCAATGTAAATGTTGCTATGACTTTTTCCTCCTGTGCACGTCTACAACTGTTACGAATTCTCCACTGTGTTAGCCCGAGCGTAACACGCGGTAAGTCACAGTCTATAGACTTTAGAAATGTAAAGAAGCGTGTTTCTTTGATAAATTGTTGGCATAGTCGTATTGAATTCGATAGTGTTATATATATTAAGTATGCGTACTTATTAAACCCGCCGCGGTGGCTCAGTGGTTAGAGCGCTCAGCTACTGGTCCGGAGTACCCGGGTGCGAACCCGACCGGGGCGGCCGCGTTTCGATGGAGGCGAAACGCAAAAAGGCGCCCGTGTGCTGCGCGATGTCTGTGCACGTCAAAGATCCCCAGGTCGTCGAAATTATTCCGGAGCCCTCCACTACGGCACCTCTTTCTACCTTTCTTATATCAGCCCCTCCTCTATACAATCTCTTACGGCGCGATTCAAGTGTGCGCCGAGATGTGAGACAGTTAATGTGCCATTTCTTTTCAACCAACAACCAATTAATATGATTAGTTTTTATCTACCCACTTCTGTCCGAAAAGTATGCCAGTCTATTGCAGATTAGAGCCGACCTGTTTGATTGGGATAATATTATGCCTACCGAAAATATTGAGAAGGCTATCGAGTTTTCTTCACGAGCTTTACTGACCTAACAGAACAGACGTTTAAACTGAACCTATTGCACTACGCCTCGACTCTATGCATGTGGGACAAAACTCAGTACGAGAAAAACAACGCATATGACGTCCTAATGCGCACATGGGCCCAGAATGTTTTGCTTTGAAGAATAGTGCTAGTTTCAATAAACACTATCTTTGTTAGATTTGCTTTTGTATTAAACAAGAAAATATGGCTTCATATTTGATGAATGCAGCTTGACGACAAAGTTTATTGCTGTTCACTTTTAGACCATTGGATACCCCACAACAACATGGATAAGAAAGACTAGCTTGGTCAGCGAGAGCTCAAATGACAATGTATACACATTGCATAGCTCAGAAGTCAATTTGAGCTTCAAGCACATTATGTTATTCGATCGACACATTCTAAGTATGGAATGCATGCGCGCCTTTCCCGCCGGCGTAGGCTTCAGCTAGACGTACAATTGTATTCGCTGAGTTTTTTTTTGGTTTCAGGTTATACATGGAATGAACGAACTGGAGTATGGTTTTCTTTGAAGGCCAGCAAAAAAAAAACTATAGACACCATAATCGCTTTTACAACACCTCGCTAAGCTGCGATCTGCACGCAACGCAGCGCCGGACCTCTGTCGGCAGCTTCTCCTGTCCTCAATGTGTCGTCATAACCTCTTGACCAATCACAGGCGGCGGCGCGACCCACGGTGTGCTCCGGGGTGTGCTCTGCTAAAAGTGAGAATTCGCGCTTGTTTTTTGCCTAAGTTAAGATCAATATTTAATTAAGTAGTACGCAGCATAAAAAACTATCACGCTTCTGCATGCTCGATTCTTAGAAAAAGTGCTTTAGTGGCATTTAAATACACTTAGATAAGAAGGAACAGAAATTCTGATCCAGTGTCACTGAACAGAAAGCGCATTTGCACAACTTCATCAAAACAACAATTTCAAACTTTATTTCAAAGATCTGAAGATCTCGCAGTACTCATGCTCCCAGACAGAGAGAGAATGTGTGTTAAAAACAAGTTCGTGACGTTTTTTGAAGCACGCCGCGATGATGCCTCCGTCTCAACAGTAGTATCGCGCTTTCGACACACAAACTAAGATTGCAACTGTACAGTCAGAAGGCGCGTTTTTTTTTAAATTCAAGCGCTTAGCATCTCGTAATTGTGTGAAGTGAGCTAAGGGCAAAGATGGAGAGTGCTCTTCATTGAAGCCAAAAGTCCCTTTATTGAAGAAAAACTAGTAAAAGCCGCCGTTTTGACGATCACCACTAATTGCTTCATTCGAGGGGTTCGGTGAGAAAACTAGTGAAAATATGGCGCAAAAAAACCATTTGAATACTCTCCACAATGCATGTGTTGTCCGCCTAGCTATCCGCAAAGCGAATGCAAAGCAGGCTAATGGGAAGAAGACAAGGCAGCAAAGACAAAACATTGCTTGCTGGATGCACCTTGACGACCTCGCCTGCTGACTCCTTACAGGACTAGCTGCTTCTGTGAGCTGCGTGGAGACGTGCAAAATGAAAAAAAAAAAGAAAAGAAAAAATTAAAATGGAAACTAACGGAGTCAGATTGTGAGCCACAGGAGTTAAAAAGCAGAGCTTAAAGGTCTGTGTCACTGATTCGTTCAGATGCCACAGTGGAAATAAAAAAGTTTAAGCTTAGCGAGGCCTGAAATGCAAATGAGTTAAAATTTGCCGCTACAAAAATTACAAACCTATTTAATAAACCCCGGCGTCCGTAGTGTTTTACGGCCCTGCAGCATTAAGTTATCTGCTGGGCTTCGCAGGCGTGGTAAACATTGTCGGTTTTGCATCGATAATCAGGTAAGAGCGGCAGAGTAGTTTCTTCACCAAACCTTACTTAATTAGGATCCGCTTTTTTCCCGCATTCTCAGAATGCTGGAGCTTATAGCATTTATCTGTAGTGGTTTAAAATGCCGCAACCCACCAATGTGATATAAGAAAAGCTCCGTAAGCTTTAAAATACGGGACGTAAACTTCAGTTTACGACCGCCCTTCATGGCGGAGAAATACGAAGGAAATGAAATTCTTCATCCTGCACTGGTTATTGGCTTGCTATTCACACTATTCGTTTCGGGTTGCATAGGCACTTGAGAAATGTTACGACCAAAGAAAGTAGGAATAGCAGCTTTGGGATAAAAACATCCTCCTCTCGGTACATTGCACACGTGCTCTGCATTTTGATGTCCTCTAGAAGGCGAGCAAATGGTAAAAAAATAATAAGAAGGCTTTGAAGTGGAAGCGAGACTCTGGACTTCTAATTCTTATTAAAAGGACACTGAGGAGAACTCTATCATTTTTTTTGTTAGCAAAATCTGATAATTCGGCATTTCATGGCTTTGTTGCCGCTTGTCCGGGCGCGAAAGATGCATTTATTTAAGAGAAATTTGGATTCCAAGATGAAAAAGTTTTTCCCGCCGCTCTGATTCAAACTCAGGGAACTCTTATGACGTCTCAGAACGGAGTGACGTGATACGTGACGTAAACGCAGACTCCGTGATTTCTGACGGCTAGCGGTGCGGTGCGCAACCTTCCTTTGCCAGCCTCAGAGATTCGTGGCTTCCATGAAGTAAGAAAAATTCCTCCATGGTGGCGCCTCTTGTTCTAGGAAGTCATCACGCTTGTACTTGCGAGATTGGCCTGTGGCGGCGACACCTGTATTTTGGTTCTTTCTATTTTCTACATTACAAGAGCTTTGTTTTCAGTAAGAGTGGCGTTTATGTGATCAGGAGCTGCTATTCTATCGATACAAGCCAACTTCAATTTCTCCTCAGTGTCCTTTTAATCTTAACTATTTCGGTTTATGGGGGTTTAACGTCCCAATGCGACTAAGGCTATGAGGGACGCCGTTGTGAAGGGCTCCGGAAATTTCGACCACCTGGGGTTCTTTAACGTGCATTGACATCACACAGTACACGGGACTCTGGAATTTCGCCTCCATCTAAATGAAACCGCCGCGGCCGGGTTCGAACCCGCGTCTCTCGGGTCAGCAGCCGAGCACCTTAACTACTCAGCCACCACGGCGGCCTAAATCTTAACTATAGCACTTTAGTAACGCATAAATGAAAAACTTCTGTGAAGAACCTCTCTAAAAGCATATGGTTGCATTGATTCTGTTATTAAGAAGTCTGTGAACTCTGAGAACTTGCCTCAGCGCGCAGGGAAAATCGGTTATGTCCGTGGTCGTATGGAAACTCTCGTGATTACTGGGAGTGAAAATAGTGCAGTAATTTCCCACATTTTACGCAGCAGTGACTTGATACTTTAGATGTGTACAATCTATATAAAAAGTCGAAATAAATTTAGGGTATCCATTAGACAATGCGCTCAAAGCAAGCCATCCTTGTTGCTCGTTGTCATGTTTTCCGGGTACGTTACGAGCTATACATGCAATCCAAGTACACTTCTCGCCGTAAAAAGTCTCAGTGCACACACAAGGAACTGGCTTCGGTAACTCATGGAAATAACAATATGAAAGCTTAGCTTGCATACTTACGTCAACAGAAACATGTTTCTTCGGGTTGGGAGCAGTCACCAATGGCGAGCTACTTGAGCACGACTGGTCTCGGTTTTCCGGTCTCACAGCTTTTGGATTCTCAGCACATACTGCCTCGTGTGTCTGAAAATTGCACACCACAAGGATATGAACTCGTGAAATCCGATGTCATTCCTCACGAAGTGCTTATAGTCCTTAAGTGCGCCGATATACTATAGGCTGCAGTTTGATATTTGCACCTTGGGATTTTTTTTTCTCTTCAAGGACTGCGAGTCATGCTCTGAAATATCAGTATTGCTGTGTGGGATTTAACGTTTCAAAGCTACATATGCGCAATGACCGAAACAGTAGAGGATCGGTACCAGAACAACTTCGAACACCTAGCTGGGGCTCTGTAACATGCAATACATTTAACAGCACACGAGAATTTAGGGATTTCGCCTACATATGAGCCGCCATCTCCGCGTCCGAACTGCAGGCCAAGGTTTCCAACAAGATTACTGCCAAGAATTGCAGCGCGGTGTTTTTTTTTTTGAAAGTTTTTTTTTTTCAGAATCAAGAAGAAGCTGCCTAATGTGAAGATACTACAAAGAAAGTCGCTGATCACTCTCTACCAACATACGTCCGGCTTGCACAGCAGGCACGATATTGCTGGTAAAATCTCAACTAACGGAAGTTCCCTGCATATAGCAAAATCATCGCAAGCATGACTAAGCTCAAATTTCTGAGTGTCAGTATGTTAGAGGAGGGCCGCTTTTAATCTCTGCCACTCCAACAGTCTAAGTATTAGTGTCGTATAAAGAGCAGTAAAACCGTGACAACTGCCTATTTCTTTTGTTGGGGGTGCTAATAAAGTAGCAGTCAGGAAGAAAAAGGATACAATAGGAGATGGCATAAATATGCAGTCATGCTGTTTAGTTGTTCTTTAATTTTATAGATTATATACAAATAAATGACACCCAGAGCTAATGCTTTTATTCCAGAGGTACAGAGAAATAAATGCACATATACCTCTTATTATCTTCCTTACTTCCAATTCAGTGAATCGTAACCTTTTGAACCTGTTAGGGGTCAGGCACTTTGTTAGAGATTCACGCCTGAGTGGCGTCTGTTGTAGGAGGTAATAAACGAAGCTTTATTAAATTAGAATATAGCAACGGCACTTAATATTTCATCGATGTTTCGTCGATGTTAGATTTTTCATGACTGTATGCGATAATCTATCTAGCGGAAATCAAAAAAGACTACGCGGCTTTTCCGAGGCTGCCCACAAAGCCTGAAGCAAAACAAGGTGATGGGAATCCACTTTGTGTTTTTATTATAATTACTGGAGAGAACCGTACAAAATACGAACCATTATAAATCGATGCATGCCTGCTTAACTCGTCAGAACTGAGTAGACAACGAAACAAACGTACCTGAAGATCAATTTGCGGGAACGCAGTTACGCAGTATCGGCATTGCACAATTTTACGAGGGCAGTTAGTGTTGTGCTGCTTCCAGTTGATTCCTTTTATGTGGCGTTGGCATTGCCTACAAAACAGTTTTGTCTTTTCACAATTGAGAAAGTGATCCTGAAATAAAATATTTTAGATAAAACAGATTAATGTCATGACTTAACAATTTATTTGCTGCAAGAGACCTCATTATTTATTTACTTGCTAAGCTGCTCGCATGTTTCCTTAATAAATCAGTCATCCTCCTCTGGTTAGCCTTCCCCTGTTACGGCCTGTCCTAGTTACGAAGCCCAAGCATAGAAGGTCTAATAGTCAGGATTTGACCGAATTCTTCGTCAATCTCTAAATAGCGCATTAATCGGTAACTAAAATTGGGAACACTTAGTCCAGTTTATTTCGTGGAAACACATTTGTTTAGCACAGTTGCAATTGAAGACCAATGATTATTTAGCATCCACACAAGCAGAGCCATTCGGCTGCATTCTTCGAATTTCTTCCTAAGCAAAGCACACCAACGGGCTCCTATATTGCGAAAGCTGATCAGGATTTACAGTCATTGGATTGAAAGATGCTATAATTGGCGAGCGAATAAGACTAAACAAATGGCGCAGTCTCTAACCTGTACTGCATTGATCTAAAAACAGAAGGGTACGTTCTGAAACAAAACTGCAAAATTTAATGATCTGTATAAATGTAATTTGTATATAGGCACCAGGCACACTGTCCATTTACTGTCCATTTACATGCTGCTGTCCGATGTGCACCAGCAAGAACGGTGATAGGTTAACAAAGAAGGGGATTCAAATTTACGATTCTATACATAGCGTGTAAGTACACATTCGAATAAAGAATAGTATACACTTCGCTGACAACTTGCATCGTGACATGTCAAATAGCAGCCGTATTTTTATAAATAATTACCTCTATTGTCTGGAAAGCAAAGTAAGCCGTGCAGCCAAGCTCCTCGTTAGGGCAGAACACCACTTGATCTTTTATAATTTCGAAAATTTCGAATGCTTCGTAGAGCTGAAAACGCAGAAATAAACCACATTTTTGTCCAGAAAAACTCTCCTAGGTTTTGAAAATATCTGCTTAAGATCAAAGTCGCATTACTAGAAACAACAGTCAATTGGGGAGCCTTTGGGGTTAGATCTCCAAACAAAGTTGCAGTGTTGGGGCTCTCGGATATAATTTGTGTATATTAGCCCAGCGAATAGCACAAAATACTCCGTGCATGAGACGTACCGGCCAAGAAAATAGTTGTGATCTTGGGAGTAAGTTTAACAAGTGTACAAGGAATAACTTTGAAGAAGTCTTATCAAATTGTTGAGCTGTTTTCTTCTCTCTGACCACTCTTGCGTTAGACATACTTAGAACTTACGACCAGCGGAATGGGTTATGACGAAATTAGGTGCATCGATGGCCATCCACTGGTTAATAGAATAAACACAGCAGCAACAAAATCTATGAGATCACTGCAGCCCCCTCATTGGAGGAATGTGTAAGCATTGACGCCTCCTCGCTCCTCTTTGTCTAAATTAATCAAGTTCCATCATTGGCCATTGTGAGTGTTAAAACTCGGCGCCACGCTTCGTTTTCAAATTTGGCGCCACGCTTCGCTCTGTCCGCGCTTCCGGTTTTTCAAATTCGGCGCCACGCTTTAGTTTCGCCCACTTCCGGTGTTTTAAAATTTGGCGCCAATTTTGCACCGGCTCCGCCCATTTTGCCCCGCCGCGGTGGCTCAGTGGTTAGGGCGCTCCACTACTCATCCGGAGTTCCCGGGTTCGAACCCGACCGCGGCGGCTGCGTTTTTATGGTGGAAAAACGCTAAGGTGCCCGTGTGCAGTGCGATGTCAGTGCACGTTAAAGATGCCCAGGTGGCCGAAATTATGCCGGAGCCCTCCACTACGGCACCTCTTCTTCCTTTCTTCTTTCACACCCTCCTTTATCCCTTCCGTTACGCGCGGTTCAGGTGTCCAACGATATATGAGACAGATACTGCGTCATTTCCTTTCCCCCCAAAAAAACCAATTTTTATTACTCCGCCCATTTTAAACACCGCCCGTTTTAATTAACTAATTACCCCACATCCACCTCCTGATTTCCCCTGCGAGATTTTTTTTATGCTCTATCAAATGCAACCATTTTTATTATAAATTAATTCGCTCGAACGTTATCGTGATGACAAGCTCGAGATGACCCGAAAGCGCAAACATAACCATACAATGCTTACGCACTAAAAAAAAGGCTGGTAGCACGCTGGGCCTCAAGCACAGAAATTGCTAAAGAACAAAAGATTTCTAAGCAGCTCCTTCCGCCTTCGCAAGAGCCAACAGAGAAGGCCCACCTGATCCAAGGGGATGTCCCTGTCCTCGTACTTGCAAAATATCGCAGCAGCCGGACTCTGCATGGCAACGCAGACGTTGCAGAACGCATGTCCCTGCTCGTCCTGGTACATTTCCATCGAAAGCATGCCGCACGTTGAGCACATGACACGACGCGGCAGCTCGTCGGCGAATCTGACTTTGCGAGTTCCTCCCGGCAAATCTCGGTAGTCCACATCGGCTGCCATTGGTGCTTAGTAAAGCTGCGAGTCAGAAACGGTAGTATGATGTTATTGAAGAAATGTTATACCTGATCGACATTATTGCAACATGAAAGCAACTGGTAAGAGCAACATGTTCGTTCACTAGCCCCCAGAATATCATAATACATCCGCTGTTTGTAATGGCCTTGTGACGCAACAGCTGTGGGCAGTGGCTGATGTCATTTCATAGCGCGCATACGGCGCGACGTAACTTTACTGGGAAGTGAAACCTCAGTAACACTTAATGCACGTTTTAATACGACAGCTACCCAACGGATACTCATGTGATGGCATGCATGCGCCACTGGCTAACTTGAAGGCGCTGTATAGCTCGCTGTTTCCAAATTCCACCCGGTTAGACCATTCTTTTACGGTCGCCACAAACACCATGTATACCCTGGAAAAGGCCAGAATTTATTTATGGGAATAAATCTTAAGCGATGTTGAAGCCTTAACTTAACAAGGTGATGGTTCGGGCTAGTGGGTATGCGTTATGATCCATAGCACCGCAACAAAACAGAGGACAAACACAAGCGCTAAACTTCCACTAAGGCTTTATTTGCTTGATTTGCTTTGAGCTGGACCTGAAAGCTGCGTCAGCAGTCCGTCATTGTCACTGACAAAGAAAGATTTGGCATTTTTGGACTCGGAGCAGTATGCCAACTGGTGAAGTGTGTTGCATGTGCTTATTAAGCTTTTGTTCACAAAGTATCTTGTCTAATCTGACAGGTGTCGTTCTTGGTGTCGCTATGGATCATAACTCATGAGGCCTTAAACCGGGAAAAGGGAGTACGAGCATCAAAAGTGCAACTGTCTTCAATTTCGGTTTGGTTTGTGTTATGGGGAATTCACATCTCAAAGCGGCTCACGCTATGAGGGACGCCGTAGTAAAGGGCTCCAGAAATTTCGACCACCGGGGGTTCTTCTACGTGCACTGATATCGCACAGTACACGGGCCCCTCAACTTTCGCCTGCAGCCAAATTACACCGGCGTGCTTAACGGAATAATAGCGCAGATCAAGTGACAGGACAGCAGGAGAGCACAAACACACAGAAGCGCCAACTTACAACTTTATTGTTTGGCTGCCAATATGCCGAATTTATACAAAGCAACACGCCCAAACTGTGAACAATAATCAAACAGTGACGCACATGGACGCGATGTGCGAAGCGGCAAATCATGATATCGCACGAGGCAAACAACATGACGAGTGCACTAAGCTCTACCGCAGCATGTGGAACATCCCTGTCTCAGATGACTAACTGGCAAAAAACAAGAGGTAAAAGACGGGTCGACACAAGCTAAAACCTAAACTAATCACGAATATATCACTGAAGAAAAATTATGACGGAAGGCCACGTCACAAATCCAGGGAAATGACAAAGGATGACTAAAAGGGCTAAAACCATGAGAATGAAACCTGAAACGTCAACAGAACACGCAAAGACTCAGTGTAAAACAAGACGCATAAAACAAAACTACAAAGCCAACAAAAACACGGCTAAATTCGATGAAAGTGAACAACAAGGAACCTGGTATAAAAGCGCAAAAAACACACTAAGCATGCTGACACGACCTCGGGGCCCCGTATGACGAGTAAAGGACAACAAAATCAAAACCCTTCAAATAGGTCTGCCACCTCCAGAGTGCTCTCGTTCCGTTAAGAATGCTCTCGTCCGTTAAGCATGTCTGACCAACTTGCCCAATTCTTTACGCTTCTACACCGGCGTGGCCGCGATCGAACCTGCGTCTTTCGGGTCAGCAGCTGTGCGGTATAACCACTGAGCTACCGTGGTGGCCTGACTTCAATTTGAAAAAGATTGAAAAATACATTGCCCCAATAAGCGACTAATGACAGAGCCCCTCTAGTAAGCACGACGAGGGCACAGCCTTAATAGTTGCAAACTGCCGCCGAATGTCACTGCAAGCGGCGTGCTCAAGAACTCGTCCACTGACCATTGTGCGCCCGTTTGAGTAGCCTATAGATATACTTAATGAACGTGGCACCTACACTCAAACTTTTTCATTTACGTTGTACACTAGGCACATGAATATTAATTCTTAGAAGTGAATGAAGAAAGTCGTTGCTGAAAGACTTGCTTAGGAAGTTAGATTTTGTTCTCGGAAAGAAAATATTTGGCGTTCCACTGACAACTAGATAAGGCTTTGAGGGACACTCAAGTTTGCCTTGAGAGTGCCATGTGCAGTTAGGGCGCACCGCTCGTACACAAAGGAACAGAGGTGTGACTGCAGCACTTGGGCAACCAGTTTTCTTTAAAGCGAAATCACTTCACTCAAACGTCACCAGCCTCTCGGCCAACGACGCTCTTCTTGCAGCAACTATGAGAAACGCCGGGTTTTCCGTCGAACGCGAAACTTAATGCTATCGCATTAAGGCGAGAACTTGAGCGTCTCTTAATGTACAAAGCGCAAGTAGAATCAAGAATGTAGCAGGCACTAGGTAGGATGTATATTTTTACATGTAAGGCCTACGCGCTGAGAAGGAAGTTGAAAGCACGGGAGAGAATTATCAGGTCGCACAACTTTTCTTTAAAAGCTCGGAATGTCGGTGTAACTACAGCGCCTATTCAAATGTGCGGGCGGCGCCAACAATGAATCGAATGATATCCTTTTGAGCACAACAAATGCTGTGTCCCTCAAGCATCACTGGGCGTTAAACGCAGGCAGTACAAGTTTCTCATTTCGTTTATAAAAACATATCTGTTTTATGAACCTTAAAAACTGTTTGCCTCCGTCTCGTCGCAAAATATTCACGAGAGCGATAAAGTTTCCTAAATGCTTTCGGTGCGCTAAACTAAGCCACCTCCTTTTTAGGTGTTTTTTTTTTCTATGCCTGAATGTATATTTCCAAACGCCTCCATCCTCTTACATTTCGTCTAATTGAAACGTTGCTAGAGCACTTGCGCAACTTCAGACACTTCGTCGTGCGGAACTAGCAATATTTGTTACCGAACCATAATGGAGCAGAGGCCGCTAGCTCCCTTGCCTTAATTAGTTTAGGTTTTGATTTCCTCGATTTAAAATGAGGTCACACTTATCGACACTTCTCGGTGGCAGCGCAAATACATTGGCATGTTTACGGAAACTGGGAGTTTACGCACACTGCGCAGTCGATCACTTTACTGCATTGCGAACTCAGCCTGTGCACTTGGATATAATGGGTGTGAGAAAGGTTCTTGAAGTCAATACACACGGCGCATACCGCTTCCGCAGACTTAACACGAATGCTTGGGCGCATGTCTTGGACTTACATCCCCGCTGAGCTTTGGCCGGCTGGTCCAAGACCCCTTAGGGTGGCTGCGGAGCACCCGCTATTGTCAGCCGCAGCAAGCACCTCATGCTGCATGGTCTCGGAACCAGCACCTAGCGCCCAGCCGAGCTAATGTCTACCCAAGCTACGGCTTGGAGCCTTCTTGTCAAACCCGCGGGCGGTGGTGGATTGCAGCAACCATTTTCGGTCTTCAAGCCTCGGTCTACAAAACAATATCATCATAACTGGGAAAAAAAATGAAGAAAGTCCCTAGAGTCCGAAGCAAATACTTAGTTTTTGTACTTTGGAAGTGCTAACAGTGTTGTAGACTTCACTTTTCCAAAAGTGCTATGAAAATTAGCAGGCAGCCGCTAATTAAGCCAACTTTCTTTTGAGAACAAATGCACAAGAGTTAACGCTGCTACTTTCACACCCCTTCCTTTAAAACAAAGCGGAAAATGAGGCATATTCTGTCATGCGCCCGTCAAGACATCCGACCTTTTTGCGCCTAAAGGGCCATGAAGGCTCAAAATGAGCTACATCCGTGTTGCACTTGAATCAGAAGCAATCGAAACGTACCTTGACTGCAGAAACAGGCCTTGCTATTTGAAGAAGAGAATACACGGAGAGGAGAGAAAAAAATATCGAAGTTTCGCTGAGCCTTGACAAGAGGAGCTGGAACCGAGCGCACACTGCCTCATGGCAGCCATCCAAAAAGTTGCTAGGCGACCGCCCAGAGCGATATCACGTCTAGCAGCCGCTCTGATAACGGCTGAGAACGAAGGTCAAAAACCGATTCTGCACTCGGGACAGGGAACTAGAAGCGAGCGGATGCGCGCGCGCGCCGACAGTCGCTGAAGGGGCGGAACTGGTGTCCCTGCTATCGCAAGGAAGCCCGAGGAAAAGTCACCGCTCCGCGAACGCCAAGGCAGGCTGCAGCGAAGTGTCCCGTACCGACTGCAGCGCCTTCAAGTGATCGAAAATTCACTGAAACACGTAATGACAGCATACTGGACGTGAATAGACATGGGCTTGAGTTTATAACTTCGGGAGCTTTTCTTTCGTTGAATCGTTTGTCAAATTTTATTCGGGCAGAGAAAATGACATAACACGAGCTCAAGGGGCATTTCGTTTTTTTTAGTTTAATATTATTAGTATTGTAAAACTGGGGGGGGGGGGGTGCCTTCGGCTTTGGAATCTTCAGAGGCTGGCGCTTAACAAAGAAGAAGGCGAGAGGCGCCGAACGCTTCGAAGCTCGAGCGCCGAACGCTCCGTCCCTCGTGCGTGCTCAGGACTGACCGCTGCCTCTGGTCTGTACCTGGACTGTACCGCTGGTTGTTCGCGACGCTGAACTTAGCAAGACGTTCCTTATTACAGTATCTGAAAGGTCCAATGCAGGCTACTTGATTCGACAGTGGGGACACAACTGCTTACATTGTACGGTCGTGTCATTTTGTTTGGTATGTCTTCAAATCTTGGACACGCTTTAATAACAAAACTGCGTGTCTTATTACACTTTCACCAAGCTAAAAAAATGCTCGAACAATTTTTACCAACCGGAGTTTCTTTTAAAAATAAAGTGGTCGTGATATTTTAATATGAAGGCAGTTTGTTAAATTGGGTTTTTTTTTGCGAAAAAATGAATATGCGAAAAGGTGGCGCTTCATTATATATGCTGAGTGAAGTACTTTGAGTTATCGCTAGATGGCCCGACAGAACTCTGAATTCGCCGGCTCACCTAAATGGCCTCGAACGAACATACGTCAGCGTGCTACAATAACTTTGCACGCTGAAAATGAGGTGGATGCCGTACTCTTCGAAAACTCTGTAATTACTGTCAGCGGCCTTCCTTCCTTCATTCATTACTGTCAACAGCACGGGTGTTTCATTTTTGGTGCGTCTTAGTACTCACTGAGCAATCGCTTCCTCGCCTACATATCGCTTCCACTATAGTACAGTGATGTTGAAGTAATAAAACCTTACGCCATTGCCGATTTATATTCGAATAAAAACAAGTGTTGCGTATACAGAAAAACGTAGGGACATGCAGTTGGCGAATGATAGTGTTCGTTTCTTATGGCGGCGTTTCATGATCATCATCATCAACCTGACTACACGCAATGCATGGAAAAAGCCTCTCCCATGCTTCTCCAATTAACCCTTTCATTTGCAAGCTGCGCCCATCCAATGCCTGAACTTATTAATCTCATCCACCCTCCTAGCCTTCTGCCGCCCCCTGCTACGCTTGCCTTCTCTTCGAATCCACTCCGCTACCCTTAAGGACCAGCGGTTATCTTCCCTTCGAATTACATGCCCTGCCCAAGCCTATTTCTTCCTCTTGAAATCGACTGTGATGGCATTAACACGAGTTTGTTCCATCACCCACTGGGCCCGCTTCCGGTGTCTTAACGCTACACCTATCATTTTTCTTTCCATGGCTCACTGCGTTGTCCTTAACTTAAGCTGAACTCTTTTCGTTAGCCTCCATGTTTCTGCCCCGTAGGCGAGCGTCGGTAAGATGCAGCTGCTGTACACTTTTCTCTTGAGGGATATTGGCAATATGTCATTCATGACCTCAGACAACGTGCCATATGCGCTCCACCCCATTCTTACCCCTCCAGTTATTTGCGTCTCGTGATACGGATCAGCTGTCCCTACATGCACTGAGTAACGTATTCATTTACCACTTCCAGCAATTCGCTGCCAATGGTGAACTACTGTTCCCTTGCTAGACTATTGAAAATTACTTTGGTTTTCTGCATGTTAACTTTGAAACCCACCGTTATGCTTTGCCTGTCTATCCCATTAATCATGGTTTGCAGTTCACCGTTTGAGTGACTCAGCAAGGCCATGTCATCAGCGAATCGCAGAGTATTTATGTATTCTCCATTAACTCTTATCCCCAACTGTTCCCAGTTCAGGCCTGGGAATACCTCCTGTAAACATGCCGTGAATAGCATTGGCGAGATCGTGTCTCCTTGCCTGACGCCCTTCCTTACTGGAATTTTATTGACGACTTTATGGAGGACTATGGTAGCTGTACTACTCTTACATATATCTTCCAGTAATTTGACAGATGGCTCTTCTACACCCTGATTCCACAATGCCTCTATGGCTGCTGAGGTTTCCACGGAGTCAAATGCCTTCTCGTAATCAATGAAGGCTATATACACGGGTTGGTTATATTCTGCACATTTCTCTATCGCCTGATTGTTGGTGTGAATACAGTCTATTGTGGAATATCCTTTATGAAAGCCTGCCTGATCATTTCCTTGATTAATGTCTAAGGCTGTATTGAGTCTTTTTGCCATTACGTAAGTACGTTGTAGGCAAGGGACAGTAAGCTGATCAGTCTGTAAATTTTCAATTCTTATGATTTAAGATAATATTTGTGTTCTTCCAAGATTCTGGTACGGTCGAGGTCATAAGGAATTGTGTTTACAAGATGGCTAGTTTTTCTAGCACAATCTTCGCTCCGTCCTTCAACAGATCTGCTGTTACCTTATGTTCACCAGCTGCGTTTCCCCTTCGTATTGCTCCCAAGGCCTTTCTTTACTTCCTCTTTCGTTACTAACGGCATGGCGCATTGCTGTTCGCTCCTGCTTCTCTCATTAACGTTCTGGATACATCGGCTACTTATAGATTTGTGTGGAATTCTTCGGCTACTTCAACTATCTTGTCCATGTTGCTAATGAAATGCCCTCCTTGTCTCTTAACGCGTACACCTGGTTTTTACCTATGCCTAGTTTCCTCTTCACCGCTTTTAGCCTACCACTGTTCTTTAGAGCATGCTCGAGTCTCTAAATATTAAACTTGCTCTGTCGGCTACTTTGTGCTTATTTATTAACTTCGATAGCTCTGCTAGTTCTATTTTGTCAGTAGGGTTAGCAGCCCTCATGCTTGGGCTTCCTGAAATGGCAGTAACCAGGAGAGGCATAAAATTCATAGGTAAGGCAACTGTATCTACTTGTTAGTGTTATTTAAAATGCGAGCTTTAATTTATCTATGGCAGCGAACAAAACGCAGTACCATTTAGAAATAGTGTCTAAGCAATGACTTGATCATCACCGGAATTGGCGCTTGTTTTAAGTGAGCAGGGGTTGTCAATCTGCACGGCGTGCGCTGCTGCTCACAAACGACAAGTCTAGACTGTTGTTTTGTTGGTTTGTAGCTCTTAAACAGCCACCTGCTAGATAATATACAACAACCGATTACCCAAAATGAAAGAACACTGGCGACATGATTCGTTTTTTTTTCACTTTTTTGTCCAGTAATAGTTCCTTCAAAATATTTGCGATCGGTGTTCACTAGTATTCCAACGGGCAATGTTTAACAGCACGTGACCAACTATTGTGTTATGTCGCTAACAGCAACTTAAAGAACACTGTACTTACTAAAACTGTTATGTGGGATAGTTCCAACATAATAAACTCCATGGCTTTGAGGAAAAATAGTTTAGTACTGTTATGCCAAGATCAGTTTTCTAAACAAATAAATGTTACCGTGGTGCGCTGTGTTTTTCAATATCTTACAAAAACTGCATTTGGAATGCTTAAGGGGCACAAGGCCGAGCTTTGAATCACGCTCAGTGTCTGTAGTAGTCTTTTCATTGACATGCCAGTCGAAGTATACCTCGTGCGCGGTAATCCAGAGATATGACGTTGGTCGAAATGGTGACCGTACACATTAACACAAAGGGCATCTTTCCGAACCTGCGATCTTTGATTCTACATCACCGTTGTCCAAAAAATTCAGTACAAGATTGCGAACTAGAAACAACCATCTAGAACATACATGTCCGATACCTTTACCAGACCACAGATTTGTGGAAAGCTTCGATAGATTCAAGGCTCCTGAGGTACTGACGACGCTCTGTGCAAGAGGTGACTGGGGTGCTGAAATGCCTCCACTACTTTTCCTCGGAAAATCGCCTGTACTCAGAGCACAAGCATTTCGAAAGTGCTGCACAAGTGAGCCTGTTTAAATGAACGAGGGCATCTACTCATTGAAAAGTTACGGCAATCACGCGGAAAGTGCCTGATTAAGCTTCTTGCGCTAATGAACAGAACAATTTACTTCGACCTTTTTCTTAAAATGCTGCTCGTGGCTCAAGCGGCAAGCTTCTGAGAACACATCGCCTATCATTAGGTCACGCAATACTACTTTACTATCGAGCCGAAAATGCTGATGATCCCTTGAGTGGATAGGCTTACTTTCGTTATGTTTCCAACTGCCCAGAGATAGCGGTATATAAAGGTATGCCCGTTTTGTAAGGTTTCTGACTTTCGGCAGGAGTTCTTGGTGTTTGAGTGAGCTCTCAGTGAGGTAGTAAAGTAGTGTTTTGTTTTCCTGAGCTGCTCGGCGTTTTCACTGGGCCCTTTCTTTTTTCTTGCTGGGAAAAATGTGTCCCACTAACGTAAAGTCATTTGTTTTTGCGAGAAAATTGAAAGGTCTGTATTTTGTTCTGTAGTTCCTTTGCAGTCCACGTGAGTGTGTTTGGATTGTGTTGAATTGAAGGCACTGCTCATATAATGGTGGCCTGGTTTAAAATCAGGCACTCCACTACTGATCCGGAGTTCCCGGGTTCGAACCCGACCGCGGCGGCTGCATTTTTATGGAGGAAAAACGCTAAGGCGCCCGTGTGCTGTGCGATGTCAGTGCACGTTAAAGATCCCCAGGTGGTCGAAATTATTCCGGAGCCCTCCACTACGGCACCTCTTCTTCCTTTCTTCTTTCACTCCCTCCTTTATCCCTTCCCTTACGGCGCGGTTCAGGTGTCCAACGATATATGAGACAGATAGTGCGCCATTTCCTTTCCCCCAAAAACCAATTATTGTTATTATTATTACTTAATGACCAGCGCCTGCACGAAGTCGATGAGCTTCTTAACACCCACTAGAATGAATATTGTTCTTCAGTGTTCGTGCTGCGCAGTGGTTATAGAGCTGTTTTTTGTAGATTTATGAAATAACTCGCTGCAGTCTTAGCCAGTCGCCATTTTGAGTCATCTGCGCAGGGCACCAAAAACATGCCCGGAAATTCAAGACAAGCGCATTTTTCCAACGGCAAGTTGTTATTCAATCGATTTCTGTTTTTTTTTTATTTTGTAAGACAGGCGAGAACACACTCGATATATCCTCAGGTCCCCCTTCGGGAAGCGGGCAATTTTCTGTTATTTATTCCCAAAAAAAGCTCCCTCACCATTAGTTATCTATAGTAGTCTTAACTACTTTGGGCGAGCGCAGCAGAGATATTAAATATACAATTTAGCTATCAATTAGAGCTTTAAACAAGTAAAATCAATATGTTGACAACACTATCTTACATTATTCCACAGCTGCCCCGCAATTATTGTCAAAAACGCACCCGCTAACTTTGTGCGGCTGTCCTAACGGCTCGGTATCTGCGGTAAAGAAACTTTATAAACAAGATTTCACTATACATTATAGGTTTGACAATTCAGATCAATATGTTCGAGAAAGAACTTCACGATTTCGTTTATTTCCTGTAAGGACTGAGCGGTCTTACTGGGTGAGTAAAAAATACATGTGTAATAGGCAGATTAATTAAGATGATTATACACAGAAGATTTGAAGGCGTCGGGCGCAGTAGTGGACACGACGGAGGCGGGAATGTTGTTTCAGTCCGTGCTAGTCTTTGGACCAAATTAAACTGAATAAAGATGAGTCCTGCAGCTTGCAACGCTAACTTTGAAACGGTGCTCTATGCGGGATATTCCGCAGTTGCCACAAAATTGACAGCGATGTCTATGAAAGCTGGACTCTTGTGAATAGGAGGTCACCTTGCATTCAGAACGGCTGGCTAGAGAAAACATGGCTTACTTTCGTGGCCCCTTCCTTGCGCTGCCTGTTTCATGACGATCAAGCTAAATCTAGGCTCCTGACGCCTAACATCTTAGTCGAGACATTCGTTTTTAATGAAATGGCCCAAGCATTTTCCTTTCCTCCTTGTACGGAACACTTTTCTTCATGCCACTGATTTCGCGGTGTTCTCTTGGTGCCATCTACTGCAATCGTAGTCATGCGATCAGGTAATTCTAACACGCCAGGCTTAGGAAAACAAATCAACAACTATTGGAACTCTGAACACTATTTCCAGCCGACGAGATCGGTTGTCTACAGGGACCATTGTCTTGCTCACATGTTTTTAATAATGCATGTTGCATGCTCCTTCACTGACTGCTTGGAACAGCTGACATCTCCGCTTTCCTCTAACAACCCTGCGTTTCTGTGCGAGTCACAGCGGGTTTCGAAGTTGGCCGTTTGGATGACACTGCTGAAAGGGGTTGCCCTCATCGGCATCTTCTGAATTGCTCTGTGCTCTGTCATCTTGTCAATGCAAGCAGAGGCGAGACTAGTGTGCGGCAGTCGCAGAAGCTCGTATTTTTTAACCCTTTAAACACCGCGCTATGTAGCAATTCTTCAGAGACGAAAAATTCGTATCGACAATTCAAATATATTTTCTTAAATAACCATAAAAATATAGCCACATTTCTGCGAAAAGCTTGGCATTTGATTTTACATTTTTGGAACATTGCCATTTTCCATACACAGAATGCCAGTGTCGTCTGAAAAAGCTTTCATGATCTTTGCGGTGGAATTTTTCTGTTTTCTATCTGATTGGTTTCTGGCTTGTGGGGGTTTAACATACCAAAGCGACTCAGGCTATGAGGGGCGCCGTAACGAAGGGCTCCGGGAAGTTTGACCGCCTGGGGTTCTTACATGCACTGACATCTGACAGCACACGGAACTCTAGAATTTCGCCTGCATCGAAATTCGACCACCACGGCCGGGATGGAACCGGCGTCTTACCAGTTCAACAGCCGAACGCCATAACCACTGCGCCACCACGGCGGCATTCCTTCTATCTCAAGACACCCTTATAAAGCTCGCTGTAATGTCTTTGCAAATTATAAAGAAAACCGTTATGCACTACAATTTTTTTCTTTCACCGCACCAGCTGTATCGCATTCAGTGCTTCGAAGCCGTGGTAGCCAGGAAAGCATTTCTTGAGCACTGGATATAGCAGCATAGCTTTGATAAACACGTCTACCACGGCTCCTGCGTGCTCCATTCGGTGATAACGTGACCACCCTCTCCACGTATCTTCGTCTTCTTAAGAAAGGGTGCAAACTATAAGGGTGGAAGGAACGGGGTGATGCGTGGCCATACCTTGCAAGCACACCGTATTCTCTTCGTGGAATCTTTGCCATCACCAGGCGGGACGCGTGGTCGTGATGCGCCCCAAACGCTTTGAAACGGCTCCCATAAGTCGCACGTATCCGTGAGATGAGTGTTGGAAGGCATGTGGCGGGACCAAAATAGGTAGCATGAGCTTGGGAGCTGCCCTCGGACACGCTGCCCGATAATATTCGCAAATCTGTGACCACACATTCAATGATAAATTTAATAGGACAGGATATATGCCTTCTTGGTATGGCGTTGCGCACACGACGAGACGAACACAGGAAAGAGTAGGACGACAGAAAGAGCGCAAACTATCAACTGACTTTATTGCTATCACAGCAACATATATATATATATATATATATATATATATATATATATATATATATATATATATATATATATATATATATATATATATATATATATATATATATATATATATATATATATGCAGAAATAACACGTGCAATACAAAGAGGAGAGGGAACAAAAATGAAGGTTGTGACAAGTCAGGTCTGCATGAGTCAACAAAAGAAGCGGAGAAAATTTTTCTCTTTATCATATAAGGTGACCGAGGTATCACTTACGCAACTATCACCTTTTTCTCAGATGTTGAATGCCTCCAAAAGTTCGCGGGCTATTTTGTTTTTGCTTTTGCCCAGAATCTTGATTTCTTTGAGCATCGGCTCACAACCAAGGCATGAAATGCAATGAGCGGGCAAGTTCGCCCCTTCTCTTCTTTGTATAGAAAGGGCATGCTCCCCTGCTCGTTCATTGACGCAGCGTCCCGTTTGGCCGATATACACGCGTCCACATTTGAGCTGGATTTGGTAGACAACGCCAGTGGCACATTTGGCAAACTGTACAGCATGTTTCTTTGTGCATGCGCGTCGGGGGGCTCCATCCTCGGTGGTCCTGGAGCATAACCCAGTGAGCTTTTTTGGGGCCGAAAATACCACCGGAACGCCATGCCTGTTGGCCAGGATATATGCCAGCCAGCGCAATGCAAGAGATTATATGGTAGCAGGCCCACCTGTTTTGATATTTTGCTGCTACTGAACGTCAGTGTTCCAAGAGAGCAATATTTACATAAACCTCATTGGCAATGAAAGACACAGAGCTTTTATTTCTTTATTTTTCGTTCAAAAAATTACCAACCTTTCATAATTACCATTCGTTCAGTTTCTTCACTTTTTTTTCGGTGCAAAGACTGCACAAACTCGGTGCTGACAAGGCCTAAAAAACTTCCATCACTCGTAGTTTGTGTATTGGATTGCAAAATATTTATTTCGTCAGAAGGCAAAATGCATATGATCTGTGTTAGGTGGCTATCATTCAACGGCTGACCGTGACCCGAGTAGCCCATTCAATGGCCCGGGTTTGAACGCCGAGGTCTGAGCTGACCAACTCGGCCTCCCATTGCTGGAGTGTAGGAACTTGTATTAGAGATTCCGGTGGCGGCTCCTGTTTACAGTTACAGAATATGTGTCTATTTCGCCAGACTGTACATTCTGGGATCGTAATCACCGGGTTAGAATTTTGATAATAAGTAGGGATTCATTAAGGATGGCGTTCGGAGTCGCCTCTGTGTGGTGAGTCCTGTTCCTTATCTAAGGTTTTGTCTGGGGAAAGGAAGACCCTCCTTTCTAGTTTAAAATGATTAGTAGTGTCCTGATATGATGCTAGAACATCCGTTCAGAAACTCGTAGTAACTGCCGCATCAACTTGCTGGGCTGACGAATACTCGAGCTTTGATGTGCGCCGCATCGTTACGAGGATTCCCCTAGTTAGCCGGAACCCATAAAAACTTAATAATTCTAATTATTTTCTTTGACCCAGTATGTTGACTGCGGCCTGAGAAATTCTGCCCCTCGCATAATTGCATATGGCGAATTTAGAGTCGCTTATTATAGTATCAGCGTTGGTGTTAATGATAGAAAGGGTGACAGCAGCCTATTCTGCCGTTTCTGATGATCTCGTTTTAGTAGTGCCGGTGACTATCAGTCTTCCTTGCGTGTCCAGCGCCGCTTGTACTAATGCTTGTTTGTTGGTATTCTGCAGCATCTACATATACCTCTTGTTTAGGTTGACTGTAGATTCTGTGTAGAGCTTTTGGCCTAGCTTTCCTTCTGTCGTCGTGGTGACCAGGATGCATATTCTTGGGTAGTGGCATGACTAGTAATGCCTGAGCGATGCGTTTAGGCATTTGTGTCTTGGTATCTAGTGGTTACAGCTAAATGCCTAGTTCTAGGCGATCAAGTATTTCCTTCCTGCTTTGGTGGTTCGTAGTTTGTGGGGCTGTAACAGGGGGTAAATACGTTGGGCCCGCTTAACCACGACAAACAATTCAAAACCACCGACACCACCGCGTTATCGAGAGTGCTGCCGAGCTCACGCCGACCACGGCAGGCCGTGTTCTGAGAAAAAAAAAAGGAACGACGCTTTGGGTGAGATAAACCAGGCATTCATTGCTGCAACAATAACGTCAGCTTGCAACAAAATACGTTAAGTAATCGAGGTAGTCCGACTCTCCGTTAAGGTTACGAGCGAATGTTCGTCGATGCTAGGCGAGGGGAGAAGTTCCGAGGGAGGGCGGGTAGAAACCTTAAAGCAATCGCAGTGCTGGGCTTTTAACTGCTGCGATTCCGCGACGTCCATTGTAGTGTAACTCGTGTTGGAACTGCGAATTGCTCCACTCACTTGGTCTCTGCAACGAGGATATAAAACTACGTTTCATGGTAACTGCTATGTTCAGAACTGACTTATTGGAGGCACGCTGTACAACAAAGCGGCATTTTGACGAGCTGAGCAAACTTATTCGCACAGGCCGTGCTTGCTGTGCAGCTCGCTTGCTCTAGCAGCACGCGCTTACCATGCCACAGACCCAGCCGAATTTTCATGGACGTTTGTATAACAGCAACTTTCCAGTCTGCTGCGCGATCTCCTAATAGCAGCTTGCCAAAATGAAGATCGGGGCGCAGCTGACCCGTCCGCTGTGCGGAGGTAAGCGCTCGTTTATTGACGTGAACATGCGCCGTGTTAGCACGGCGTGGAAGCATTCGTGAAAACTGTGCGCCAGCGTTCCGAGCTGCGTGCTCTTCAAGGTTCAAGCTGGCTAGTTTATTCAAGCTGGCAGCTAGATGACACGAAATCAACGAATGGGTCATGAAGCACCGTCCAGCGCGGATTGGTGCGGAGAGCCTACCTGGCGGCATACCTCAGTGGAGCCCTGGACCAGGGGCCCCAACCCTGTTAAGACGGGTTGCAATAACTCATCGGAAGATGAAGAAGACAGCCCGCGACCGCTAATAACATTTAATATCAAATATAAAGTTTTTCCTCCTCCTCCTTAACAAAGCGCGAACAATGCACCACTTTCACAAATTATTAAGTCATTTGACCGGTAAATACAGATTGGATAAGCGTCTAGCCGTGTATATCATGCATTTTTTAACACATTTGACATTATGTTTATTTTTTAATGCAAAATGTTATACTTCCCACTTAGCATGAACTTTTGTATTCACAGTTCTATGTCGTGTTTTCAGATGGGGTTCCTTATGTACATCCACATGTGGTCGACTGGATGGACGACATCAAGCTGTGCCTTAGTGTTTCGACTTCTTATATCCTCTGTTACTTTATCAAAAGCAAAACATGCGACCTGAAGGCGTCGAGGGCTTGCGAAGTTTGCAATGCGTGGTCGCAATCCAAAGGTGAACATCAATAGCGACGCACGGCTAGAAACAGCTGCACCCAGCAAAGACGATGCGAAACGCGAGCCAGCGCAGACCATTTATGCAGCAAACTGAATATCTGACCAAGCGCTGCCAATCGACGTCGCGACGGCACAGAGAAAAAAAAAAAAACTGACGTGGTACTGCCACCACCCGAGAGCTGGCGCTCGCGTATGTTTGACACTAAAGTGGCGACAGAACGAACACGTCACTTGGTAGCAAATTTTCGAACTGACCCTAAATAAATCGAGTAAACACGGGAAGTGTCACCGAACCTTATTGTTTAGTAATTTATTACGAGTTTCACTGGTTTTAGCTTTCTCTGTGTGTCTTTTTTGAATGTTTCATTCAATCCCAATATAAGAGATCATTCAAATTTTATGGCCTCAAGTTTCTCTAGCAGTTTCTCTCTCTCTCTCTCCTTTTTTGCGTGTCTGAATTTATATCTTCCAGCCAGCTTCCATGCTAGATACAGCCGAATTCATGGTGTCGGCGTTTTGATCATGTTTATTCATGTTCGCATGTCTCAAATTTTTCTCTCTGTCACCCACATTTTGTAATTTCCTTGTCTTATGATGAAATTACGGCCGCTAAAAGGGAGCTCAAGCTGCGCTGTAACCATAAATAATTAAGCGTGTAAACACTTTCATTCCCCAGAAAATTTATATTGCATGTCCAGTCTGTGTGCTGCTGTTTCCTGTCTCGCTTTTTGCGCGGTAGTTAGTATGTCTGGGTTGAGTAATCAGTTTGACCATTGGGGACCATTAAAGCACGCTTCGCGATAAATTTAGTGCTTTTGTTTGAGACATCTGTTTTTCAATCAGCAACTTCTTCACCTTGAAAATGCACTGTACGGATGCTTGAAAATACAGCACACAACAAAGACACTTGCGTTAAATGTTGCTGCAGCCCGTCAAAGGAAATATATGTAGGTGAGCGCTTCAGCGCTTTCAAATAGGGAGGTTAGTCTTTTTTACGTTATATGCACGTTGAGCTCCGCGGAGGAAAGCAAATGAGATAGACCTTTCTTGAAAGCACGCTCCGCATGCATACTTTTAAACGCGGTGGATTCTTCCGATGTTTATGCTTATTGCATTGTAAAAACAGGGTAAAAAAGCATTCGTACATGCTCTCAGAAAAAAAGGAGGTTTTGCATATTTCTTCCGCTTTATTTTTCAGCATGTTGTGAAGTTTCGCAAAACCAAAAGCTTAAAACAATGCCAAGAATTCTGGGGCGTACGTTCGCCACAACATATAACATTTTTTTCTTGGCCAATGACAATAGAAAATTGTGTTGTGCTCAAAACGGTGAGATGGTCTCTGACGTACGCTATGTAATGCACACACATGAAATTAGGTCAGTGGAAAACAGATACGAAGACTATTAGGGCAAAAAAGTTTGTTTCCTCGAAGAAAGACCACATAGTCTTTTCATGTAACGAAACTCCTTGATCAGAAAAGCGAGGCCTATCGAATGCATCAGAAGTCTTTGTTCCTAAATAGTGAGGGAAACGGTGCTGTGTACTCAATGCGCAGATGTGTCCGTATATAATTTTTTTTTCGTGTGTGCCACCATGCAAACTAAAACTAGCCACAGGTTATTACGCGTGCAGCCATAGAGTTTGTGTGCTCCTGCGGCCTTCAAGGGCTTATTTGTTTCAGCCGTTTTCTGGAAAATCCGTTCTCAATGTTTGTCTGTGTTCTGTCGCTGGGATCTCTGTAGAAATTAAAGTTGTTTGTCACCGTAAAGTATGCATTCATATATATAAAATTCATGATGTCGTTCCACTCATCAACGTTAACCGACCGTTTGAATATATATTACAGAACTAATTCCGCGATGCTCACACCTGACTCTCCTGCTCCGGGAAAAGCTCTTCCTTACAAGAATCTCCAATCGCCTGAATATTTGTTTTCTCAGAACCGTCTTCAGGCATGCCTTCGGACTGGGCATCACACTCAGAAGCATAGGCGAACGTTTCCTCATATGGGAAGTTTGAGTGCACCCTACAGATAGTCAAAGGTTGTGCACAATCATAATTGATTTGATATCGACCAGCCGAACCCTCTGAAGACTCGAAATTATTTCCGGACTCTTGACTAAGTTGACTGGCATCGCTTTCGCGGATGCATCCTGCAATATATGCATTACCCATTGAAACAGCGCCGCTCCTTGCTTTGGCTGGCATTGCCTGTACTTTTGAGGGATGCGTTTTAACAGTGTCAGCCTGTGTATTGTTTTGGCGACTTTCGTGCGTTGTGTTTTGAAAGCATTGTTCTTCCTTGGAGCAAAGATCGCACTTGCGACTTGCCAGCAAATCATCAGATGAGGTTGACCTCACCTCTGCCGCCTCTACTGCACCCTTACCTAAATTCCGGAAGGCCTGTGCAGAACCGGTTGCTGGGACTGAACGAACTACTTGTTCTGAAGTTACTGTCGAGAAATCAGAGCCACCTAACTGAGCTTCCAACACGGGCAGAGATGAGAAAGCCTTGTCGCTGTTGCCCTCCGAATTGGGCTTTTCACTTGGAGGGGCCTCTTTAAAATGGCCTTCTTTCCTGTGATGGACATACTCGGTCAATTCGTTATCGGGGGGCAGAGACCACTCTATTCCGTGAGATTTTCCTGCTGTGCGTGTAATCTTTGTGTTTCTGTTTGCTCCAGCCGACAGGTAACCAGCTTTATGCTCGTGGTACGGGTAGTTGGGAACCTGGCAGTCGCGGTGACTGTCCCGTTCACCTGTGCGTAAAGAATCCAAATCGGGTTGTTTTTTGAACAGCTCACTCGTTTCAACTGAACTTCCGTGATCTTCTTGGTAAGTGAAGCTTACCTCATCTGCCTGGTCCTGTTTTCCCGATTCCTGCTGTTCAGTTGAATGGACCGCTCGGAGATTGGTCTCGGCCCTATTTTGGTCATACTTTATCACTTCACTCTCGAGACATGAGGGTCGCTCTTTCCCAGACAGTTTCTCTGCTGTGCGCACACTAGTGCTTCCGGTTCTTTCGGGTGAAGGGTGACGAGCTTCATGCTCATGAAGTCGGTACTCGGACTTCCGGAAGTGGCGGTAGCTGTTCCGCTCGCTTGCGACTGTGGAACTAAACTTGAGACCATTTCTGTACAGTTCACTAGCCCTAAATTGACTTGTGCGACATCTCTGCTGGGTGAAAAGCCCCCCATCGACGTGATCTTGGTACCCTGATCCCTGCTTTTCTCGTGAAGGGACGGCTTTGCGATCGGTCTCGGGCATTTTTTGCTCACTGTGTGCCACTTCATTATCAAGGCATGAAGAAACCTCTTTCCTGGACGTATTTACTGCTCTGCATACACTCGTTTTAGTTCCGGTTCTTCCAGATGACGGGCAACAAGCTTCATGCTTGTAGTGCTGGTGCTTGGACTTCTTGTATGCGCTGTGGCTGTTACGCTCACCTGCTTCCGAGGACATTTTCTCGCGATGGTTTTGGGACACCTGGCTAGTTTCAGTAGTACTTCCGAGAGATGCTTGCTGATTAAAATGTACCCTATCGATGTCTCCCTGTTTTTTGTCGGTCATTTGTACTACTGAACTTGTTGCATCATCCTTGCGAAAGCACTTTGGTGCTTGTTCGCACAGGGCATCACTCGTTTCGTGGCGACAAGGCTCTGAATCGGCAGCCTGAGGTCTGGCGCGGTTGCCACAGCGATGTGCTTCTGAAGGAACTGGTAATGAAATTGACTCTTCTGCGGGCGGACTCATCAGAAGTTCACGGCACCACTTTAATCTAGCTTTATTGGTATCAGTGTGTTGAGACGGAGCCAATAAAGCCCTTGATTCAGTGGTGCATTCGTCACAAGATAATAAGTCTACCTTTTGTTCGCTACTGCTCACCACAGGAAAGCACTCGCTCTCGGGCATTCTCCCTCTGCTGGCCTGTTCGGGGCGACCATGTTTTAAAATTGGCACCATTCCCCTTACATATGGGTGAAGGCAATCGGCGACTGAAGATTCTGCTGATGAATTTTGCTCTTCTACCTGCTCTGAGCATGTTTTTTCACTCATCTCCGTTATCGTGATATTCTGTTCTGGGAGCGCTGTTAATTTGTCGACGCCCCGTTCAGGAGAACAGAAGAAAGATGTATGCGTGCAATACTGAAGGTTACAAGATGAACAGCACACTTCGTTGACGTGACCCCTGCTTGTTGCGACTGCTTTCTGAGACGGCGCGTCGCATGTCGCCGTAAATGAATTGGGATCGTCTGACACACGTGGCTTTGCGGACTCAGCTGCTTCTTTCTCCGAGAACCTTTCCCCTTTCTTCAAAGGTAAGGCTGCAGAGCAAATGCCTTCTAGAGAGGTGGATTCTGGCAGCTTCTTCTCGGCGTGCGGGTTCTCCTCCTCGGTGTCCTGAAATTAAGTGGAAAGAGAAACCATTTTGCTTTGAGATACGAGCCAGGTAAAAATCTCTTTCTTTTTGCATTATACATTATCCGACAAAATAAAACAGTACTAAACTACTGAAAATAAAATAACATATTAACCTGACTACACCCCATACTGCATTTCTACTCTAGACATCAAAGTGCTGTCGTATTTTTGTAGCACAAAGCTGTGACATTTTTAACGATTGCAAACAACTCATGCGAAAACGACTGCAGGTGAGTTTACTTAGTAAGTATCACTTCAGTTTCATCGCCTTCGGTATATATATAGGGGATGGGCTGTAAACGTTAAAAAGAAATGGGGTCGTGTTAAAAGACGTGTTCGGTGACTCTGTCTTTTATTTAGTCAGACGAGAATTTCATCCTAACAACCAATAAGTGTGGCGAGTAACCAACGTGACCCAATTGGCCGTGGGGCCATACTATGTCATGATGTCTTTTTATGGAAGGGCAAACACGATATCCGGAATTAAAGGCGATGAGAGTTGTTCCGGAGTCAGTGTTGACAGGTTCGAAAGCGAACGTAGTGGCCCCACGTAGTCGTTTAGTCATGTAGTGGTGCTGTCATTTCGAGGGAGCGGTGCTATCTCTGCGAAACAAGTCTTTAATAGCTGGAGGCGTAAAATCTGCGAAACTTTTCCCTCTTCTATGCCAGAGTGAGGCAGTGGTAGCTCCTCAGCGCGCCAGTTACCTTCTTCTACCTTCTTGTACCTCTAAATCACTCCAGCGCATTTATTCATGACCCTCATGTGCCTCGAACAATTCGGTCGCATAACCGTACGGGGTGCCTACTCATGCGCACTTATGCATATTATGCGCAGTGGTCTCAAAGCGAAATCGGAAGTTCTGGGTCAGGGCATGCAATCAACATAGTCATGTTTTCGCCCGCATTATGTCTATGGTAATAATATCATCGTAACAGTAAATATTTTAAGCACTTTTATTTTATACCAGCACATCATAAAGTGAAACAGCGAAAGTACGTCAATAGAGAGGAGGACATGATTACGGGGCTAGGTGATGAACGCGAGGTAATAGTATCACAGCTAAAATTAAGAACAGGAAATGGACATTACAAAGAGAGGTGACTCCAAGGAGAGGTAACCTCCCAAGCAGCACAAGTCATCGTCCCAATATTGCAACAGGATGGTCCCATCCTGGTACTTTGTAGGGCCAGCTTTGCCAATACAGTTCCAATGTTGGGCCAATTGCTTGTGCTGCTTGGGCTATGTCTCATGGTAAAGCACAGGCAATTCTTAACGAAGGCGGACGCAGCAGGGGCAGCAGGGAGTCACCTGGTATGATGAGAGTAGGAAGTCTGTGGTTATAAGGTTAAAGAAAATTTCGTTTCCAGGAAGGAAACGTTTGCAGTAGCACTCTCTGTTCGCAGTAGACACATCAGCCACAACGTGACGGAAGGAAGGAGAGAGAGAGAGAGAAAGATTCCGTAGTGGTAGGCTCGGGAACAATTTCAACAACCTGCGGATTTTAATTTGCACTTGACAAAGACGCGTTTTTTTGTTCCGCCTGCTTTGAAACTCAGTCTCCGTGGCTGAAATTGAATTGCGATCCTTCGCAACAGTAGCAGAAAGCTTTGAACGCTGATCAAGCGTGGCGGTTGATGTAATGGCCACATCTGGAACCAGAGACTGTCATTCCGAATTAACCCAATTAAGTGGTGCAAAGGGCGTAGTCTTAATTTTGTGGGGTGGGGTGGGAAAGAGGATTATTCTTAGGGGCAAGAAGCATGAGTTTATGTGTTTAGCACTATCACTTATGCATTTCTTGTAACAGAAATCCAGCTTATTTTTTTATGAACCCTTCAGGGTTGTGTAACTGTCGTATATCTTACCAGAGTGCTTAGAGACGAAGAGCCAGCTTTACCGTTGAGCCCATTTTTTGTCGTGACACTTTCTTGACATGGTGCGGTGCTTGCCTTGCTACGCCGTTCTGGGTCGCCTTTACCGTTGCTCATCTTCATGTCATTTTTTTCTACAACCGGCCATTTATCACAGGAAGTCACAGCGCTGTTTAAACTGCACTCTTCTTGGAGAGTAACATGAGCATATACAGGCTTTAAGTTCCCGATCTCTTCTTCTG
This sequence comes from Amblyomma americanum, assembly GCA_030143305.2. Taxonomy (NCBI): domain Eukaryota; kingdom Metazoa; phylum Arthropoda; class Arachnida; order Ixodida; family Ixodidae; genus Amblyomma; species Amblyomma americanum. The sequence continues at coordinate 127,178 of JARKHS020025805.1, forward strand.
GTTTCTGTATCTCAATGCTCTGAAAAAAAGTGAAATATATTTGATTTAACTAATCCTACTGAGTCTGATAGCGACGTTTTCCTCAACAAAATACAAAATAAAATATACCAGAGCATCAACAATTTTAATGGTTAGAGGAGATATAACTATGGAGAAGATTGGATGAGATATAATAAGGTTCCCACATCAAACAGTAAAGGGTCACTACCGCCATTGACATTGTTAGAGCCGTAGTGGCCCTTATAAGGCACCTTCATTGCCTGATTCGAAAGAACACAAAAAAATACTTTCCTTATCTTTATATCAATTGTTAAAGTTCATTTTGATGTTCGTGCATGCCGACTTGTCGGCTAACCGCAGTGACCCATACGTGCTGCCCACCAACTCCTTAAAATGGAAGCCAGGAAAAACAAAAATGCGCTTGTATGAACAGGACACAGCGTTCTAATAAGTAAAAGGCTACTCTAACCGAAAACAAATTTTATATGCTAAAAATGACAAAACGAAATGAATGTACCGCCATCACTGGCCTATCTCTGCAGCAAAATATTTGCCTCGACGAAGTTTTTTGGCCAGAATTGCACAGCCTACAGAACTTCGCGACTCAGTGAAACACAGTGCGAAGCCCAATTTTCTGTGACTGTGTCCCGAAAGTTTAATCCACTGGCTGGAAGAATTTTATATCCAATTTTTTTTTCAATATATGCACCGTTTTGATGCCTGACACGCCAGCATAGCAAGAAAGATCGAGAGAACCAATTTTTGCTGAGAATCATTGGATGAATTCGTCCTCAGTGTTCCTTTAAGTAATTTATTACAAGTTTTAAAAACAATGCGACGGCTAATTTATGGCGCTCTTTCCAGGTTACTGGGATTATAATACTCCATGGTGTCCTTGAAATTTTGGCCCGCAAAACATTTTTTTTCGAATGATCCGCAAAACATTTGCGAGCAAGCACCGTCATGTGGAAGTAATATTGGCCATATAGAACACTCATTTCAATTTATTTGCCGTATAGTTTGAATTTCAAATCTAGCAGACAACACTGGCCGTTGTATCCCAGCTTGGGCCAACCTTATATGAGACAAATATTATCACATTGATAAGCTTTATTTATAGTCCGCTGTTACTCTAGCCTGTACAAAGAATTGCGATGGCGTAAATTGAAGAAAGCAGACATTTTATTGAACATTTCTATGCCCTCAATCTAAAATTGTGCATAACGACCTTCAGGCTGCTGATAGAGAAACCGAAAGCGCAGTGCAAAGAAATTCAGGCCAAAAATACCGCCAGCCCGATAACATCTACTCATCTGAGTTTACTAATATCTCACGCTTAAGTGCAATTATTGTAGCTCGAAACGAAAATGTGTCCGCTTTCCCCACTTATTCAAAAGGAAATTGATCCAGAAGAGTATGCAAGGCAGAATTCTATTGCTCCTTTATGTCAGCCGACATGGCCTTCCTTCGTGTTTTTTTTTGTAACCTTTTAATTCAACCTTCTACATACACTTCAGACGGCGTGGCTAAAGGCGCCGCCACTTATTGTCTTTTTCTGGTCACCATTTCTAGCACCACAGCCCAATTCGCCCACGTTTTGTATGTGTTAAATTTCTTTATTTATAATTTAGAGTGATAACTATTTCGCATTAAGAATTAGGCTCGGCTCAAAAGGCTACGCATGCATCAAATATCAATGAAATCAGCATTGCCGAAAAAAAAACATTTAACGAGATTATAATCTTCGATTATTACGGAAAGCTGTTTATGTGCAGAGGAAAGGTTTACAAGAGAGATAAACTGTTGAGACAACCTCTGAGTTTTGCTTATTATACCGGATATCGGTCCTAAGAAACACTCTGTACCAAAAACCCGTATCTCGGAAGGCCTCTTACGACAGAAATACAACCATTGCAGCATCAATAACTGCTGCCTTAATGCATCCATCACTGCCGCCGAACTTTGTGGCTGAGTGGTAGTCATTTATTCTGCCCTAGGGGTGGTGAAAACATTTACTGGCTGTACAGGAGACAGTAGGCATGCTTAGATCAGCCCGTAAGCGACCTGTCCTTACAAACACTACGTGGAGGTCCATCGTTTGGGACCCCAAAGGCGGTGGCCGCCGCCCGGGCGCGCCCCCCTATGCTTATTGGGGCTTGTAAGTCGTGGCAGCCAAGCAGGGTCGTCTACCAGTCCTCTCGGGCTGGATTGCGGAAATAGCCGGGTTGGAGGGGCCGGTCCGCGCCATGTTATATGTGTCCGAAGATACCGCTGCACAGTGCGGGTAGGAGGGGTCAAAATGATTTAGGGCTGCCGGGCACACCAAAGTATTGGTGAGAAGGAGCCGTTCATCCGCCTTCTTGAGGCCTCTACATGGGCTAGGGTAAAGGAGATGACTATCTTGACAGTAGGTCGTAACATCTGTGGAGGTATAGACCAAATTAAAATCGAGTTCCTGACGGGGTGGGTAGGAGAAAACAGCCCGATGAGAGAGCGCGTGGGCGGCTGCTTCTGCTGCGTCGTTTCTTGCCAACCCCTGATGAGCAGGGGCCCATATAAGGTAACGGTGTGCGGCGTCCGTGTCCCGTATGCAATTTGGTAGATCCTATAGGCTGGGAGGAGAGTGCAGCCTTTTTCGGCGTTCCGACAGTCCCCTCGTGAGTCGGTGATTTTGTATTTTGAATTAGGATGTGAGGCTGCGAGAGCAATCGCGACCTCTTCTGCGTGTGTTGCACTGCGGGTTCTGAAGGTGAGGCCGTGAACTGTGTTGCTGTTGTGAACTACAGCAGCTCTGTACCACCCCCGGGGTGAGGGCCGGAGGCGTCCACGTAGTATACGCTGTTCTGTTGCCATAATGTCGAGCTAGGGCTTCCGCTCGTGCCAGGCGCCGACCAATATGATCTTCGTGTGACACGTTAGCTGGCAGAGGTCGCACATGGAGGGCGCGTCTCCACAGTTCTGTAATGCGAAACATCTATTTCATGAGAGTGGTGTGTTGGAAATGGCGTCTAGCAAGAAGGCGGCGACCCAAATTCGTTTGCGACAAGCGCGTATACTAGTTTGTAAGGTGTGCCTCCTTGAGCTCCCGAAAAATATTCACCACCCCAAGGGCCATAAGACGGCTGTTTGAAGCAGTGATGGGGAGGTCCAGGGCACGCTTAATAATTGTGCGAAGGATGACCTCAAGGGCATCTTCTTCTTGTTTCCGTAGGTGGAGATAGGGAGTCTAAAAGAGAATTCGACTGGTCACGAAGGCGTTTGCCAGCTGCAAGGCATCCTTGCTTCGTAACCCCCCGCATTTGTAGAAAACTCGGCGGACCATGAGGCCCACTAGGTTAGGTCCCCCACCTTACGAAGTTTGGCAAATATAGTGTCTGTCCGTCTGTGTTCGTGGGTGTAGAGTCCGAGTGCCCGTATCTCATCACTTTCGCGTTTGGGATCACTGTCAAGAGAAAAGGAGACTAGAGTTGTGCACTTTGGCGAGGGGCGCAGGCGCAATTATTATAAAAAGTGCAATCGCCAAGCGCCCTACCTTATCAGTACCTTGTATCTGTTCGCGACTTCTGGGCGCTTGTGCTCTAACGTAGCCACCTGAGAACTTAAAGCTTGTCTAGGGGACCGGTGGTTGAATATGCAGTGGTCGCGTTACCTGGTCTACACAAACGCCCTATATTGTCTCCCACTACGCTTTCGTTATAATTCGACCCTCATTTAACAGCTCATATAGTGCAGCGACATCCCGTTCAGAAGAACGAAAGGGAGAGTGAAGCTCCTTGTTAACGCAGCCGGAGGATGAAGAACGCACCTCGCTGCTGGGACCGCTGTTTGCTGCGACGCTTCCTTGAGATGCTGTCTCGTATGCCGTCTTCGGTGTTTTCCCGTCCTCGAAGAGTTCTTGCATTTCCACGTCCTTCCCTCTTTCCTCCGAGGTCTTACTAGGAGTCAAATGTAAGGCTTCAGCGAGAAAACGGCCAATAGCAGCGCATTGTGATAGCTCTTCATCTGACTCTGCTTCCTGCTTTTTGGTGGTCTAAAAAAGAAATGGAGTAAACAAACATTTGGCAGTAAGATAGATGAATGGTAATTTTTTTTATATTTGCACGTCATCCAACGAAAAAAATAACATCGTTTTAAAAGTCACAAAGACAGTCAGAAAAATTTTATCCCAAATACTGCAGTCTGCCTTTCAGTTTCAACATCACCGCGCTGTTGTGTTCCTGTTGACTTCAGCTGAGGCTTTCTTTGCAGCATTGAAGCGAATGGATGTGAACATAGTGAAGGTAGGTTCACGCCGTAAGTGTCACGTCAGTTTCGGCGACATCTCTATATCTAAGGGGAAGGGGAGGAAATAGTTTTGAAAAATGTGTTTGAGTGTTCGGTTCAGTATCGAGACACACAACGTTGGGTTCCATAAGGTAAAACTGCGGTGAACAAACTATGTGTTCTAATTTACCCTGTGACCTTACTGTCACGACTTCCTGTCACATATAATAGGGAGTCTGAAATGAAAGTATGAACGAAAAAGGTTTGAAGAAGACGACGAGGATGGCGATAAGAATGACTCCCTATTATATGTGACACTTCTTTTCACGCCAGAGCCGACTGTGACATGTAGATGAAAGGAAGGCGGTGAGTATTTTCGTTTCAGTGCCGACTGGTTCGACAGCGGCCAAAGGTGCACCAGTGGTCACGTAACGAATACGCCATTTTGTAATTCCCTTCAAGGCGTGGTGTATAAAGCCTTTACATCTTTTCATCTAGTCTTCTAAAAAGCGACACTGGTTGCTGGTCAGCGCACCTGTCCTGCATCCCTCCTTGAAGCCCTGAACTAGACCAGCGCATTCACTCTCTGGCCGCCATACGCCCCACGATCCTCTTCTCGCATGAAGGGGAGCACACTCTTGAGCACGTGCTCACTTCACGCGTACACGGATATTATTTTATTCTCACTGTGTTCCAGGACAAAATAGAAGCCCTGTTTACGACCCCTTTAGACGCCGACCTCGTTTCGCCCGCACGACCTGTCTGGCAGGAAAAATAAGATTGTGAAAAAAAGAATTTTTTACTGTTTTTCATTGATTCCATCGCATATGTCACTACATGAAGAGACACCAGGGCAAGATTGCGGGCTAGGAAATGAATGTTTAGTTTAGGTTATGGGGTTTGACGTACCAATTCGACTCCGGCTATGAGGGACGCCGTAGTGAAGGGCTCCGGAAACTTCGACTACCTGGGTGTGGAGTTCGCTGACCTTTACGCGAATTCGTTGGTCTTGTGTTCGCAAAGAGGACCGCTCCAGTGGGGTCGGAAGTCGCCAACAAAGGGACCCGTCCCGTCCCTTCCTCCCCTTCGTGCGGCGGACGTCCTCGTTTACGCCGCGCCGTCACGGGGATGATCCGCCGGGAAAAACGCTAACCATGTACAGATGTCGACATGCGTGCGTTGTCAAGGGGTCGCATAGGGGTCGCATCAAGGCCACATAGGAATTAACAAATGCAAAGAAAGGGCACGGCACCTGGTCTTCTGGCCAGGTATGAACACAGATATAGAGATGTTTGTACGGGCATCTCCTGTATGTAAAAAAATATTCATACAAGTTGCCACAGGAACCTTTGATTATGTGCCCGGTTACAGACCAACCATGGCACCGCGTCGGCATAGACATTTTCAGCCACGCAGGTCAGTCATATTGATGCATTTGCGGTGCCCTTTCAAATTTTCCCGCTGTCCAACAGTTCGGAGACACTTCAGCAAAAACTATTGGGGATGCAGGAAGTGCCATATTTTCTAGATATGGCATACCTGTGGAGGTATGCGCTGACAACGGACCTCAGTTTTCCAGTAGATAAATTTGCTATCTTTTCAGGGGTCTATGATTTCAAGCACGTACCTTCCAACCCGTATTTTCCCCGCTACAACGGGCTCGAAGAAAAAGTGGTACAAGTAGTCAAGGGAATCTTGAAGAAAACGACCGAAGCTAAGCAGGACTTTCGGCTTGGTCTTCTCGCCTACAGGTTAACTGCACTGGAATGGGGCCGGTCACCAGCTGAAATATTACAAGGACGTCCGCTGCGAATAACACTCCCAGCCGTTCAGGTCGGACAAAGCCAGCGGGTTACAAACGCCAGCAAAAAGACTACTCAAGAGGGCCACCACTCACTGACGGCCACACAGTCAGAATAAAAGACGGCGCATGGACAAAAAAGGCTCAGGTTCTCCGGTCGTCTGGTCAACCAAGGTCATATGTGCTCATGACTGAGGACGGCAGTCTTGCGACGCAATCGCGAGCATCTATTGCCAACTAGAGATTCTTTCCGCCCTAACAGGGCGACGAAGAATATTTTCAAGAATTCGCTGCCCCTAAGTGCACGCAACACGACCCGGATGCGGCGCGAAATCAAGACTGCACAGCAAGCACTATGCCGATCCGTCCGCAGCAGGCGGTAGCTCCAAGAAAGACTACAAGAAAACGTCGACCACCGCAACGCTTAATGTATGACGAGAACTTTCAACAACAACTTTCAGCCAAAAGGCTTTGGATGTTAAGAAATCGCCTAAAGCACTGCACAACTAAAACAAAATTAACAGCCTACACTGCATTAGTACGCCCTCTGTTGGAATATGCAGACGTTCTTTGGGATGCGCACACCCAAGTAGACATAAATCACATCGAAGGCGTTCAAAAAAAAGCACTAAGATTTATCTACAACGCATATGGTAGGCACGTGTCGGTCACTAATCTACTAAGGCAATCTGAACTCCAGACGCTTCAAACCCGCCGCAAATTACACCGTTTAAAACTGCTGCATGGTATTAATAATAAATTAACAAAGCTTAATTTTGGCTCCTACATGAAATATAATACTTCCCGCCCAACACGCGGCAAACACAGCTCGACAATAGTAGTTCCACGATGCCGAACTAAAGCTTACCAGTTTTCTTTCTTTCCAAAAAACAATATCAGAATGGAACGGGCTTCCGCGTGACGTGGTCAGCTTGACAAACCAAGATTCCTTCTTATCTGCTGTCGTGTCGCTGTTATAGACGAAGTGTTTGTTCATGCTCTTACTTCTGCATTTTTGTATTCTTAAGAAGCGCAGAGTGTTTGTTATTGCTTCTGTGCTCGCTTTTTATTTTGTGTGGGCTTGCTTTGTTGCATCGCATTATCAACGATGTATGTTTGTTCCACTCCTGCCTTGGCTACCAAATGGCGGCGGGCAGTATTGGATAAAATAAAAAATAAAATAAAAATAAGTGCCGTGACTTTATTCAGTGCATTGATCTTTGATGTAGTTTTGATGCCCAAATCTGTTTAAATTCCACTCTTTTCTGTTTTTAGAAGCTAAAAAACTATCCTTTTCATGGAATTTTTTTCTGTTTGCAAAGGGGGATGTATCGTAATCTGTATCACTATCAGCGCTGCGTGTGGCGCGCACTGTGTTCGTGGCAAGATACGCCCCAGGTGGAAAGGGCGTCCCCCTCCTCTGCATATCTGGTATAAAACCAGCGCTGAATAAACGCTGAGCCCACTTTGGCCAACAAGTGACACATGATGTGTCGTTGACTGATCCGCTCGATACATTCTGTTGGGCGAGAAGGGAGAGTATTGTGCAGCTACAGCTGTCAATTCTCTGCTTCCCGTGGCGTCAACGTCTCCGCGAGCGTAACGAATGAGTAACCGTGGTGCGTCTTACCAGATCTGTCAGGGATGATGAGCCCGCTTCACTGTTGAGAACATTTTCCGTTCTGACAGTCTCTTGACTAGGCGTACCGCCTGCTTCTTGACATGGTTCTGGGCCGAGTGTGCCTTCTGCCATTTTCATGTCGGTGCAGTCGCTCTCAGACCCTCTTTCTTCAGAATTCCTACCGGGTTTGAAATTGCAAGACTCGAGAAGGGTAAATTTGAGATTCCCACGTCTGGACTGCTTGTGGTCTCCTTCTGGTTTCCGTTGATTCATGTCCTGAAAAAAAAGGGGGAGTGGAATGACACAATATTTATTCCACTGTTAGAGCCCGGAGGCGATTTTACCTTCAAAAAAGCTCACAAAACGCATAACAGTTCAGACAATCACTATGTGTTGGTTATAGCTGATATTGGGGCTGAGCAATTCACTGTACAAAAAAAAAACGGTAATTTGAAGGGATTGTTTTCAAGGTGCATAAATGTTTCGACATGAGTCATCATCGTCAGCCTTCCTGCGCTCAATGCCGGGCGAAGGCCTCTCTTCGGTCTCTCCAAATAACCTTGTCCTTTGCCAACCGCGGACACCGTATCGCCGCAAAATTCTTAATCTCATCCGCCCTCATAATTTTCTGCCGCTACCTGCTACACTGGCCTTCTTTTGGAGTCCACTCTGTTAGCCTTTGCAAGTGGTTATTCTGCCTTCGCATTACATAAATAGGATCTCCTAAACACAAACCGCACTGCCGCCGACATTCAGGGCTGTTTGAGACCCATTTACACATGCTGGTGGCAAGACCATTCAAGCAGCAAAGAACCTACCTGGTCAGTGAGTTTGGGTGTATCTTGACCATCTGGAGGTGAATTTTCGCATGCCGTTTCATGATTAAGCCTACTTTCTGCTTTATGTAGATCAGATTCTGTGCTTGATGGGTGACCGATCGGTGGCTCCCCTTTGGCGGCGTCTTCACCAACTTCATCTACTTCGGTTGAGCCAATGCATCTGATGAAAACTTTGTGTTTTTTCAGGTAAGAGTTGTCTGTCTTCTGCAGCCGCTTCTTGAGGACAGGAGGTGTGTATTCAAAGACGGTATCCCAAGTGATCGTCTCTCTTCTCGCCCGAAGGTGTTTCGAAAGACAAAACCTGGCGAGGATAGCTATAAGTAAGCACTCGTAGGGACTCTTTTTAGAAGGATCATTCATGAAATCCGGTACGAAGATATCTAGCTTCAATGTATCGAGACCTGTAGCTAAGCGGGCGTATTTCTCCTGGTTTGAAATGTGGTTCGCTCGGAACCACTCTTCCATCACAATGAACGCTGTGAACCAGTCTC
>JARKHS020025806.1:0-13347 GCA_030143305.2 Amblyomma americanum
ATGACCACGTAGGCACCACCAGGACACCACAGTTGAGCTCGAAGCCAAGCACCAGCAAGAACACGTCAGCCACGCTACAACACTGGCAATCTTCCTTCCTTGCGAGGTATATCCCTTGCATCACTTCATCACCATCCTCATCTTCCAATGCTCTTCTAATAATCTTCTTCTTCACCTCAGTCTTCTTCTTCTTCTCCTTGGGGGATTGACCAAGGTTTAGTAGATAATCCCAGAGAGGTATTTCCGCGGGGAAAAATAGGCGTGAGAAGACGAAATCAATATAAATATTGGAACAGTCAAATGAATTAAAGAAATATGAATTACCAGACATGGAATCAAGCATTTTCGGACATGCGACAAAATTTTGTATACAGCTAACAACGTAATCGATCAGTTGCACTTATGTAATCATTAAAGTAGCCGCAGACACTGCTTAACGGTAATCCCTTCGCGCTCGCACCGAACGCAAGGATAACTAGAAGAGACAGTGGGAGTCTTAACCTCGAAAGAGGGACCTCCAAATGCTGCATTCTCTGAACTGCGAACCACAGGCAAGACAGGAGAAAATGATCTATTGCTTCAACTTGCCCACATGATATACAAAGGTTTGTCGCAGCGAACCTGCATGAGTACAAATTAAAGTGAGGGATTCTGCATCGCAGAAGCGTCATTGAAACCTCAAAAAGCCTTGATTTACATCACCGGATATTCCATTGGAACTTTAAGTGGCTAAAATCCACGGTATTGAGCAATGGATCACTCAGGTTGGCTGAAATATGTTGGAAACGCTGGAAACGTGAAGTTTCTAACAGAATGAGCTGAGGGACGGGATAGATTACAGGAGCGCTGAGAGCTGACCTTGCCACTAAATAAGCCACCTCGTTAAAATAGACGCCCGAATGCCTAGGTACCCAGACAAAGTGGATCTCACGCACTGTGCGCGGAACAAAAATCCTAATCAAACGATTCAATAAAGATTTTCCCAACTTTTGGAGAGAGATTAGAACTGAAAGGCAGTCTGCAAGAATAAGAACCCGTGCTCAGTCAAAGTCGTCCACACCTTGTCTTCTTCCTCATAGGCGGTAGTGCGCGCCTGTGGCCGCACACTGCTATCAAGCTTCGAGACAAGATATGTAGAGAAAAAGAGGAATGGTCAGGTATACTTATATCACCAAATAATTGAGATTTATGACTAGAATATGTATGCCAACATTGAAACATTTATTCGAGGTGGTCGTTACACTGTTCACCGCAAAAATGGTTCGCTAAAAACCATCGCAATCATTTTTCACGCTTAGATTATATTAGATTAGTGTGTCGTAATCATCTCGCTTTTCGTCCCTGGTTATTGTTCACGGTACTATATTTTCTACTTAATTTCGAGATTGTATTTGATCTTTTCAATGTTCTCCTCGCGTTGCCGAACCCCGCATACTTCCTGATGTCCAAGAAAACGCCCGAATTCATCGCCGCTACAACATTTACCTGCATCACCTCTATTTAGAACGAATATTCCTGTGTTGGCCCTCCTCAAGAGCTAGTTTGGCCAGTCGCTATTCAGATACTAGGCCAAGATGCTTAGCAATACAGTTAGTTGTGCGAGTTGGCAACTTCTCATAGTGGCAAACCGTGGGGAGGAAGAATGTAAGAAAGTAATGCCCTGGGCGGGCGCTCTCTCTCAACTACAGCTTTATACCCAAAACCTTCCCTTTAGATGAGAAAGCAAAGAGGAATATTTAAGAATTACAATAGGCTACACGAAATAACAAAAATGAGAATGAAAAATGCACCGCCTTCAAAAAGCGCTACACATCTGCGAAACATCGCTAAGGTTTACTAATTCAATTTGTGATTTTCACGTCAGTCTCTTCTCGAGGCGTCTCGTCTTTGTTGCCATATCGCGCCTGTGCTCGATGAAACGATGCAACACACTTCTTGCATGCTTGAGAATGAGCCACCAACTACAAATACCTAATTCCGTTTGATATGCGTTTTTCTGGGCGGCGCTTCAATAAGTGCCTAAGAAACTAGAAAAAAAAACAAGTCCGTTATTAGGCTAATTTGGTTCGCCACATTCCTATCTTCTTCTTCTGCCTCTTTGCCTTCCTGTCTGGCGGCTTCCAAATGGGAAGATAAGCAAAATATGGCACGAGAAAGCTCACTTCGACAATGCTGAGTAGCACAGTACTTTGCTCGTTAAAGGTGCATTATTCCTTGTGTCGCTCTCAGTGACGTCACCGTTAAGCACGTGTGATTTCTGACCTCCTATCAATTCTTCTTTGATGTCCTATCAATTTCGCCTATCAATCCTCTACCGCTTTCTTGCACTCTTCTTTCTCTTGCCGTAGCACAGAAGTGCGGTATTTTAACGTGAGGCAGCAAGGTGCGTTCCGCCTTACACAACCAGGTTATGGCAAATGTACAGTATTTCGTATTACATACAAGGTGAGACTATTCGATGAAGATCTGGCTTCACCGAACAGTCGAGGCGCCTTTCACCGGTGCCCGCTTTGGCACAGAGTGCCCGGCTACCAGCTGCTGTTACTCCGCAGCTTGCGGGAGGTTGTAGCCAGCCGTGCGCTTTTGAAATAGGAAGCACAAATCGGAAGCCGCAACTTTTTATTTAACTTACCCTTCCCTGCAGTTGAGGTGGTTTAGGCTCAAGCGGAAAAAATCTTCCCGCGTTGTTCCCAGCGAGGAGGTGAGTGACAAAGCCATTGGTCTCAAGATCGCTGAGCCACTTATCGGTCGTCTTCTGAAGAAGCACGGGTGGTGCTGCGCGGCTTGTGTTTTTCGTTTTCGCCGCTGTGTTGCAGATGTGTGCTTGGGGGCGCTCCTTATTTTGAACCCCGATTTAAAGGGTTCAGCCTTATTTATCCATCCATCCATCCACGTTGGAGAGCCCACAGCAGGTGCTTTGCGAATTACTAAGCTGATTGCTTCCCGCATATTATTTGCACATGTAGGCAGCTTTCTGTGACTGTCATTGAGGTGTCAACGAAGCCTCCTAGTTACATTGAGAAAAGGGTCATATGCGTACATAGTCATAAAACAAAGAAAACAGAGCCTAGTGCGCCGTAGAGTAAAGTGCGAAGTTAAGGTTGCAAAGTTTGCTGGGGTTGGGTGGCTGTGCCGGGGGACAGTTCAAAACTAATTGCAGACATTAGCACGAGGTTTTGTCCTAAAGTGCCTTTCTTCACAATGTGTTAAATTTTTTCGACGCTTTACAAAATCGCCTCCAAGTTGGCACTTGATGGCGAATCGTGACACTCGCCCCTGAAGGAATGGGTGTGCGGCTTTAAATCTGAAGCAAACCTTTGGAGTCGAGCAGCAGTCATCCATAATGAGGCGATGAGCTTGGCAATATATTAAACAGAATAGTCGAAATAATACACGTGAATCGCACTCTTGTCTTCGAGCAGATGTATTTGATTCTATCATGTCCGGCAGATGACCCTGACACTGGGTGCAAGGGAAAAAGCGGAGTGCACGCTGGCAGGGCCTTTACACCTTAATTACGATTGTGCTGTGAAACAATCAGTACGGGTATACAAAACGTAAACTATGCAGTGTGCACAGAGAAGCGGAAACAGTTACAAGAAAACCCGTAGCCACAGACGCAGAACTCACAATGCGCCGCAAGAAGTTCTGTAACGATCGGTGCAGACAGCACTGCACAGAATAGCTTACACACTGTACATGCTTTTTTGCATGTTGGGGGGCGGGGAGCTTTCCGACGCCACTAAGAAGGCATGGCTTGTTGGCCACTACAAAACCCATGCGGATGCTCTCCCATGTCTGTCTCTGGCACGCATCTGCTGAGGTGGTCATACAGATGGAGGTCGAGTGGCTTAGGGCTCTGCAAGGTGATCCGTGGAAGGGTAAAGTAAAAAAACTGCGTGGAAGCGTGCAATAGCGAGCACTATTAATTGCGAGCCTGCTGCGCCTCACCTCATGAGCGCACATTTGGCTGGACTTTAGCGACAGACCACAACCTCTCACTTACACGCGAGGCCACTCATATGTCGACGGCCGTCTTAAGTTGTAAAGACAGTACCACAAAGAAAAATCGAGTCACTTTCTACACAAGCTCTAAGTGCCCTATTGCGGCCCTAGGCGATATACTGATTTTGTACATTTAAAGCCGTCATAAATCGCGAGTTTATTTTCCTGCATCATCACTTCCTGGTTCTTTTCCGAATTTTTTAGGTGACCGCCCTTGCTCCATTCATGAGGCCCAACTGGAGGACGGCGCTTCTTGTTTTCATCCATGCAGTGAAGGTGTCAACATTCAAGAGTGGATATTATGTGTAATAAACGGATTTCGCCCTCTTTCTCCCAGGTTTCAGGTCTGACACACTTAGCCGTCTTTTTCAGAGATTAAAGTTTCACTCTAGCTTAGGTCAAAGAAATAGACGCTGACATGTTCACACTTATGGACGAGGGAGCCCTATCGTTCCCTCCACGTCAATGCTTCTGCATGATTAAGGACGTGTAAATTTCTTCAACTGCGCTTCCTGAATAAACGATGTGTTGTCGAATAAACGATTACGTTATTATGTAAAGAAATTAGCTGCTCTTGCAGGCTTGCGTTTACAATTGTCAGCCACAGAAAGTCTTGTTCTTCTGCACTCGTGATATTACAAAGAAATAGGTATTTCCAGCCACAACGTGTGTGGCCGCGTCATGAAACCGCGAGACATGATAGGGGCTGTTGCAGTTGGCATCACCGGCTGCACCTCCTTTTCCGACTACATTGAGGCGTTTTGCCCCAGCTGGCTGTAATGGCCAGAACTGGGGAATGCGCGGCTGCCGACATTAACTGTCGAAAATGATAACTCTGTCCTCTCGTGATCCAAGTGGTGGGATGTTGAGGTTGTGATGAAAAGAAAGGCGCTGTAACTGTCTCTCCCACAGTGGACAACGCAGGCCAAGAAGACGCGAAATGATGCACGGATATATACAGTGCACGTAATGGGAGTGTCAAGCTCCTTGAAAATTTTGACGACATGGGTTTTTACAATATTGAATCCAAATTTAGGAGCCTCGCTAAGCCCATAGTTCTATTCTAAGAGATACAAACTATTTCCACACTTTGTGAGTTACGGCGAGGCGTAAAGATCTGTTACACAGCTGCTAAGCCTTTAAAAACTCAGGAGGCTGGAAACCACGGAACTGCCGATATCGACAGCAGCGTCACATACAGTAGACAGAGAAAGTCAAAATGTGATTTGGTGATGGGGCGGAGGATTTGCAATGCTTCCCTTTCTCCGGAGCGTTCACGGGACATGCGAAGCCGTGTAATTTTATGACGTGTCTCAGCTTATATAAAGTGCTTGTTCACTGCTTTGAGGTGATATTTACACTTAAATAGTAGCATTAAATTGGTCTCTGAAGCAACAAACCACCTGACCAAGAGAAGGAACTATTGCTTCAGAATTTGTGAAGTTTTTGCTTCCGATAAAGTGGTGCTGCGACCAACAGTCTCTAGATGCCGTTATGGAGAACTCTGAACACGCTACCCGTCCAGTCAGTAGTAAGCGGTCGCGAGTTCGATAAACACCGCCACCGGTGCAGAGCAAAGCAGTGCGCCAAGTTACATCCGTTGACGAGATATAAATTACGGTGGGCTAGGTTTCTTTTTTTTTCTTTTGCGGGCGGAAGCGGCGACTTTTGAATACTTTAGTAGCGCACAACTCAAACACGAAGGGGAACACACTCCTAAAATCAGGCCCTCCAGCAAATGCATTCTGCCCTTCAGTGGCGTCATAAGTGGTTTGTGTTAAACTGAATTAACCGCGACATCGTGACAGTCGGTCGAGCCATTGGCTGGAGTGCCTCCTTTGAGGGGTGCTTGCTGATTTGTGACTGAGCTGCATTCGATTATAGTCGATTTGTCTCTTTTCGAGTAGCCAAGTATGGCTGTGGATGCTCACGCAAAGCAAAATTTAAATACCTAATTTATGAACCTGTGTTCTAGCTAGCTCTTGGGGTATCAGCCACTAGTTCAACAGTTGGCGCCAACTTTATGAAAGAGTTTACTCTGATGTGCTTGCTGCACTGGTGATGGTATGTGATCGCTTTTTTGACCATTCTAAACGTAAGTAGTATTGCTTCTCACAGTCTCGAATATTTGAGATCGAATCAGTGGCTTGCACAGAGATCCGTCGCGCAAGTCTGGCATTGAAGCAGTGACAGACCTGACAAAAAAAGGCCGCCTTAGCGTTCCAGTCCTACCTGTTGACGAAAGGGATGCCGAAAGTGTTCTGCAATACGGCTGAGAAGCGAATACCGTTGATGTGTTAGTTTTGAGAAAGACCGCATGTTTAAATACACGCGAGCGACATTTTTGGTTGCAGGATAGGGCGTATGAAGAGAATTTTAAATTATTTAGCGCTCTTAAAGACAGCGCTTGCCTCAACGACAACCTGCATATTTTTGTTTAGGAAAGGACAATGATTGTTCCCTCATATCTGATTGGTTCTTCACGCCAGTGGTATATTCACACGGTATAGTATGTCCATTTGCTTTACGTTCTGTCTATCGCCTCCGCACATTTCGTCTTCGTTCAAAGGTTCTCGAGGTGATTCTCACCTCTGTTGAACAATTCAACCAGGAAGAATGTTGAGAGTCCCACGAGTGCCAGGAACAGCAGGCAGAAGACGACGTTCTTTTGCTGCCGTTAATCCGGAACTAAGTTAACTCACCTGCACAAGTCATACCTAAATACAGAAGTCACGTCGACCGCCACGCTCTTTGCCAAGGACGCCGCACAGCCGTCCCATGTAGGGCTACGGTAAACGCAGAGGAGACTATGAGTTTTTTAAACACAAATCTGACACGTATATACAATTCACAAAGGCGGCAATATCCAAACAAGGTTAGTGTGCCCCTTGTCGACAGTCTGGAGCGTTTGGCTCGCGGAAAGCCATAACTTCGGTGAAGCTGCCTGAGTCCGCCGTGCTATCGGCCTTGCATCTTTGATCCTCTTTTCCACTAGCCCCCAGCTGTACGTTTAGCGGTGTGCGACCTTTGTACGCCTCGCTAACGGCACTGGTAGCCTTCTAGGCTCTGAGAGGTATTCCAAGCCGGTATGTAGTGACTACAAACATGTTCCTTGTACGTGCGGTGTCCGGCGGTAGCGATATGTCGCTGCATTGAAAATACTTGTTTCTTTTATGGCTGAAATGCAGAATCAGGAGGGTGAGGGTTCCGAACGTCATACAACCAGGTCCCTCGTACTCGAAAAAATTGTTCGACTATGTAATGTGGCACAGTTTGACGATCGGGATATCGGAATGCTGGTGTTTGATGAACCCCTGCAAGGGCTAATCCACTAAAGAGAAATAGAATTCGTATCATCTCGATCGATGCTAAGGACTCTTGGCTTCCATGTTTAGTGGTGTAACAACGGTTACTCGACGTTCAAAAATCCGATTACAGAGAACGGCAATTCTCGAATAAGGTGGAGCAATACTCACTGGATTCTTCCTGTAATTCTATTACTGGAGGGGAAGGAATAAAGTAAGCATTTTAATGATACCGGCTAGGCACCTGCGAGTTGCATGCAGTTACAAACAACTATATATGCATTTCGCCTAAAGCGTTACGGACTATGTAGGGCCCCAAGCCACTTGCTCGCTGTGGGAGAAATTGCGTAGCTAATATCAAAATCATGCCCGAAGACAGGATGAGATATCAGGTCTTTAGGTCGACCGAAGAAAAATACTTGGCGCGGCGAAGTCTGTCGAGCGAGTCGTCGATGCGGGGCAGCGGGTAGACGTCCTTTTTCGTTATGGCGGCCATGTTACGGTAATTCACGCAAATGCGCTGTGTCTCACCCTTCTTCTTAACAAGCACTAAGGGCGACAAACACGCGCTCTTAGAGGGCTGAATAATGTCGTCTGTAAGCATCTCCTTCACCTGCGTTTAGATAGCGTCGCGTTCCTTCGGGGAAATGCGGTACGGCTGCGGTCGCATGGGGCGAGTGTCATCAGAGTGATGATCCCATGCTTCGTGATCGTCGTTTGCCGCACTTTCGAGGAGGATGCGAAGCAGGTTTTGTACTGGAGCAGTAGGGCGCAGAGGTCGCTCTGTTGAGTCGCTGAGAGCCCGTAGATAATAACGATGCAATCCAGGGACGTGTCCGGATGGTCCATGGCCTCGGACGGAAAGCATTAAGTAACATCGGCCAATTGGTTGGCCCACGCGACGGCAGTAGCTCGGAAAATGTTAATAAGGAGTTCCGACCGACCGTTACTGAGGTGGACAACACTTCGGGCCGCGCAAATGCCATGTGTCAGCAGCAAGGAAAGGTTGTCCTCAGCGACTGCAGGTCCATCACGTAGCATAACATGACATTCGACGCTTGCAAAAACACTGGAGCGCGGCGGAATCATGAAACATTCAGTGAAAATACGAAGGGCGGAGCTGCGTTGCCGAACGTCGGAGATGTCGTGGGCTTTCGCTGTCGAAAACGTAACGATTCTGTGCCGCAGGTAATAACAGCACCATTCTGACGGAGAAAACCTACGCCCAAAATCAGGTCACGAGAAAAGTCGCGGAGCACCAGGAAGCTAACTATGAACGTCGAGTCGCTGATCTGGACCCTAGCCGTGCACTGTCCCAGAGGAGTAATGATATGGTCCGTCGCAGTCCGGGTTTGCACGTCAGAGCAAGGAGTTGTAACTTTCTTTAGAAGCGCTTCCAACTTGCCACTGATAATTGAAAACTCCGCTCCTGTGTCCACCAACGAGCTAATGCTGTGACCATCGAGAAGCACGGGTATGTCAAGGAAGAAGCGGTCCTTTAGGTCAGCTGTTGTCGTCGACGTCGTCAAAGCTCTATCATCAGATATCTGCGTCGTCTGCATCGTCAGGGGGTCTGTACAGCGTCGACATCCAGCGACCACGTCCCCGGAGGTCGCTGTCCTCAGTTTTCCTGGAGAGGGCTGGACGAGCGGTCCGCCGTCGCTCGCAAGGAATTCTGCGCATTCGGTGAATACAATGGACGGCGAGGTGACGGTGATCGGGATTGACGCCGCGCCATGGACCACTGTGGTTGCGGGGTCAGGTACTCTTCAATCTCGCGGGGCCGTTGGCCAAACCGGTGCCTTGGCGTATCGGAGAAAAAAAAGTGCAGGCCAAGCTCTCGATATGGGCACCGGCGGAACAGGTGACCGGGCTCCACACAGTGGAAGCACAAACGCCAGCGGTCAGGGCCACGCCAGACTTCCGCTCTGCGCAGGGATTCTCGATCACTCGGGATGCGGTGCTGCCCTGGCTGCACGGAGGGTAGCAGGACGTCATGATGGTTGGGAAAAACGGCCGCTGGATTTGGGGCAGGGCGTCGCAGCGCATCCGCGTAGGTCGGGCGGCAGTACTCTGTCTGTTTGGGCAGTGGGAATGCCGCTAGATTTGGGGTAGAGCGTCGCAGAGCTTCAACATATGTAGGGCGGCAGTAGTCTGCTTGTGTAGGCTGTGGTTCGGCGTGTAGTAATGGAGGCCTGAGCGCTTGCTGCACCTCTTTGCGGATAACGCTCATAAAGGAGCTGGCCGCTGGCTGCGACGTTTAAAAAATCTTATTTAGCTCCTCACGGACATCAGCGCGGATGATGTCAAGGAGAAAGTCGGTATTGGTGCTGAAAACCGATAGGAACTCCGTAAGAGAAGCAGCAAGGACTGGCAGGTCGTACGCGGTGGAACGCTGCCGGAGGACCTGCTCCACCGTGACTGCCTCCGCTAGAAACTCGGCAACAGTGTTGGGGGGCGGGGGAGGGGGGGCTGCGCACGAGGCCGGCGAAAAGCTGTTCTTTAAAACCACGCGTTAGGTGACGCAGGGGGTAATCAGGGGGTAGAAGAGCCTTATGTCAAAATACTGGAAAATATATATAGTAACTGCACAGCTACTATAGTACTCCATAAAGTCAGCAATAAAATTCCAATAAGGAAGGGCGTCAGGCAAGGAGACACGATCTCGCCAATGCTGTTCACCGGATGTTTAGAGGAGGTATTTTGAGGCCTGAATTGAGAAGAGTTGGGAATAAGAATAAATGGAGAATACCTAAATAATCTGCGATTTCCTGATGACATTGCCTTGCTGAGTCACTCAGGGGGTGAACTGTAAATCATGATCAATGAGTTAGACAGGCAGAGCCGATCGATGGGTGCAAAAATTAACATGCAGAAAACCTAGGTAATGTTGAACAGCCTAGCAAAGGAACAAAAGTTCACAATTGGCAGTGAGAGCCTAGAAGTTGTGACGGAATACGTCTACTTAGGGCAGGTAGTGACAGCTGATCCGGATCATGAGAGGGAGATAACTAGAAGGATAAGAATGGGGTGGAGCGCATATGGCAAATTCTCGCAGATCATGAGTGGCAGTTTACCAATTTCCCTCAAGAGGAAAGTGTATATCAGCTTAATCTTACCGGTACCCACCTACGGGGCAGACACGTGGAAGCTAACGGTTCAGCTTAGGTTAAGGAAACGCAGCGGGCCATGGAAAGAAAAATGATAGGTGTAACGTTAAGAGACCGGAAGCGGGCAGAGTGGGTGAGGGAACAAACACGGGTTAATGACATCCTAGTCGAAATCAAGAGAAAGAAATGGGCTTGGGCGGGGCATGTAATGCGAAGGCAAGATAACCGCTGGTCCTTAAGACTAACGGAGTGGATTCCAAGAGAAAGTAAGCGCAGCAGGGGGCGGCAGAAGGTAGGTGGGCGGATGAGATAAGAAGTTTGCAGGCAAAGGGTGGATGCAGCTGGCAAAGGATAGGGTTAATTGGAAAGACATGGGAGAGGCCTTTGCCTTGCAGTGGGTGTAGTAAGGCTGATGATGATGATGATGATTAGGTGAAGCATCTTTTTGGCTTCCGACATGGCAGGGTCAGCCCGTCGGAAGAGCCGCGTCATGTCTTTGACGTACATGGTAACCGTCTCGATGGGCATTTAATTACGGGACTGCAAGGCTCGTTCAGCTCGCTTCCGACAATCAGCGCTGACATACGCGGCAAGTAGTTGACGTCGAAACTCATGCCATGATGAAAGAGTGTCCTCACGGTTTTCATACCACGTACGAGCACCGTCCTCCAAGCTGAAGAAAATGTTCCTCAGCTTGGCGGCGTCATCCCATTGGTTAAATGCGGCGACACGTTCAAACTGGAGGAGCCAATCTTCCACGACCTCCAGTTGAGTCCCGTGAAAGGACATTGGAAGCTGTGGATTCTAGAGGGTGTAGTACGTGCGCCTTTCATTACCGGTTGAGAGGTAGGCGCCGAGGGAAAGTCGAATGACCTGAGCACAGGAGGCAGTCGACCTGGCGGCGAGGTTGTCTCCAATAGCCCATGCTCCGGGGCCAGTCCAAAATTTCGGCTGGCGACCCGGTGCACTGGCGTGTCGACAGGGATGGGTCTGGGGTCCTTGGTGTTCGGAGGGATGTGTGACATATTACAGAGCGATTCGCCCAGCACCTCCACCACAAAATATCACAAATGTGTTGCAGAATCAAAAAGGCAGCAAGGAATCAAGCAGTGTCCCAGCTGCAAAGAGCACGCGCGTCTCACTTCTTTTTCCTCAAGGCGCCGCCCGGGGACAGCTGGCGGCAATATGTGTGACAATATTTTTGTTCATTTTTCCAATTCTCCGAAAGATATGCGGGATGTTTTTTGTTTTTCGTATTGTATATGTCTATTCTTCATTGTGATTGACTCATGTGCACGTTTCCTGTATTGCTCGTAAGATATTGTATGCATGGGTTTCCTGTCGCAGTCAAGCTGCACAGAAATGGAATCCATCCGGCAGGATAAAAAGCAATATGAGCGGAGCCTGTTGTTGGGCCGCACTCAGCGTTATGTTACCCTTCTCGCAGAGGACCTCGATCTTGTCAATCCCTAAACTTCTCGTGGGCCCCACCTATCAGATCAGCAATACTGATGGTTTAAGACCTATTGCTAGCAGAGTGTTTTGCGTGCTTCCGGCGTTTGTGCTAACTGTGTAGCGCTAGTCGACACATCCGCAAGATGAAGAAAGAGAGGCTAGGGCGTCGTTAATTTCTGATATCCCAGCTTATAATGGCCACCACTTTTGGGTAACCTTTAACGATAAGAAAAAACTGCTAAACAAAAGAGGTGCTAGCGCTACTCTGCACAAATATTATATTTCTTATCCATCTGTAGATCAAAACCAGCGCGTACTTATCGGGCAAAACTATTTTCTTCCGTTATTCTTTGCGGTATTATCATGGCCGCTGCAGGGCATTTTTATGTAGTGCTTTTATGATGAGGGCTCTAAGCACAGCAAGCAGTACCAAGATGTAGTTGCTGCGGGAAGCCCCATCTCCTGTTTTGTGTTTACTGATAAAGGACCTTCAGAAACTAACTGACTGATGGTCGTGCGCAAATTTTCATTCGGAGATACGCAAGCGCATTGAAACAGCTATCCTATCCAGACTTTATGAAAAGTGTCCTTGCGCACACTTTTAAAAGCGGCTTTGATATTAAATGAGAAATTGGCCATCCTGCTCTGCCAAATGCTTCTGTGCTCTTCTCAACGCTTTGATACATTTCAATATCAGTCCCTCCTTAATAGTCCGCAAATACTTACCAGGCTCTCTTTTCATAAGGAGCATCCCGGGCTGAAATTCCGGTGGGTCTCCTAAAAGAAGGAGCAGATATCTAGATTAACCAGAACTGGTAAATGAGGAAGGAGAATTCAGGAAATAAAAAAGAAGGCATCTTCTACAATACTTTGAAATGGAGGTGAAACGTTTACTTTGTTATTAACGGTTGGATTAAAATATCAGCAAATTATTCATACGCAGTATAAACCAAAGACTCATGTGTAAAGATACGGGAAGAGGCCACAAGTGTGAGCTATATGGTTTTTTTTCAGAATAAGGCATGCCCACACAAGTGAAAATTGAAAATTCTGAAAAGCAAACTGAACTCATCACGGCGTGTAGGTACCATTAGTAGTACACTTACCCATAATTCATTACTTTTATCAGTATGGCATCTTAAATTCATTTCTCTTTTCCACAAAAGAGTCCTAATCTTTCTCGGAACGTGTACCTTCATTGACACGCCCATGAACGCAATGTTGCTACCCGTAACACTGACCTTTGGCTCATTCTTCATTTTCGCACCGATTTTAAATTTCAGTCCTAAAGCACAGTCTACCCTGTTGTACTAAATCGCCAATAAAGATATGAATAACTTTCCGTGCAAAAAGCTACACGAATACTTCAGTAAATTGTAATTGCCTTCTGCTTCGCATTTTGTGTTTAATAACTGTGTATATATGTCGTCTTTTGTGTGCTTTGTATTTATGTATGTACTTTATATATATAT